>JAJMSK010000018.1:0-220221 GCA_030578555.1 Diutina neorugosa | reverse complement strand
TCTTAGCTCAACGGATTGAGGAGCTTAACTTAAAGAACGAAGAACTCGACACGTTTGTTAGAAGCTTTTTACATCACTTGGGAACAAAGCTTCATGACGTGAATTTCACGGCGGCCGGAAAAATATTTCAAAGTTAATGGAGTTGACAGTAGAATTAAAGTGAAGATAATAGTAGAGGTAAAGTGAAGGTAAAAAGTCTAAGTGTTGTGCGAACGCGGATCATCTGAAGTGGTAGCGCACTGTTTACAGCAATGATCTTGGGCACCAACGTGTACCCCGCCATCTCCCCCTTAGGAGTACACAATGCTCCGTTACAGTGGTCAAACAACCAGCAACTTGCCATCAATTCGGGTAACTATGTCCACATCCTCGACGGTCAGCTCCCTCTGCTCGTGTCGCTGGTAATCTCGAAGGACTACTCGGGACGAACGCGTCTTTTGGACCTTAAACAGGTGTTTAACATTAAACAAATCATTAATAAGGAGTCCTACGAAGAGGATCAGTTACCATTGGGTCGGTTCCGCAGCTTTATCATCTCCAAAGGTCGGGAAAAGTTCGCCTTCTCCTCATTTAATGATATTGGCGTCGTCAGCGTCAAATGGTCCCCGCCTCATCCTACCACTAAACAATGTGACCTCGCCGTGATCTTTTCCACGGGAGAATGCTTAATCTTCAGCCGAGACACGTTGACGGTGAATAGTGTCACCGTAAATGTCGACATGTTCGACTGGATGCTGCGGCGGCTAAACGTCGAATACCACGACAACGAAGACGTGTTTTATGGGTCGTCGGCTCAATTCGAGTCGTTGAAACTAAAAGCAACCGAATTCAACTTGCTGGGATCGAGAATGCAACTCCTTATCGCCCTGGAATCGCACGAGCTTACTTTACTTGATTATGGAGCGGCGGGAGAATTATCGGTGGCGGCCACTTCGTCGACTGATACTGACAAAGAAG
Organism: Diutina neorugosa; assembly: GCA_030578555.1. NCBI lineage: Eukaryota > Fungi > Ascomycota > Pichiomycetes > Serinales > Debaryomycetaceae > Diutina > Diutina neorugosa. The sequence goes on along the minus strand of JAJMSK010000018.1, from coordinate 219,264 downwards.
CAGTTAAGTTTTACTGGCTGCGATATGAAAATGGCCACCTGACGCTTGCGGTGGTTTATCACGATAACTCGGTAGTGGTGGCCGCAGTGACTCCGGATTCAATCGGGGAATTCACCGAGATCATCGCTCCTCAAGTCAGACTCCATCATCTTCTGGAATGGGTGGCGCCGCTGATCCTCGTTAGTGCTTTCCAAAAGACAGTGGTGGTGGCGGAAGCCGACGGTGATCACTATTCTACCTATTCATACACCCTCGAAAGCGCCTGGAGTATAGCTGGCATTGCTTGTACCAACAAGGGCACGGGAATCGAAGTGATCGTTGCTTATGATAATGGTACGTTCGAGCTGTGTATTTGGGATGCTACTACCAAACTGTTTGTCGCTTCCGACGGCCATAAAGAACTTACCCAATTTGTCACCAAGTCGCTCGAACAGTTTCAGATGAATAACTCCACCGCCGAAGATACCGATGACGTCGAGGAGGCGAGTTCCAAACGGACGAAGCCGGATACTGCAGTGAAAAGTGAGTTGATGCGCACATATTTGGATACCCGAGCCGACGGCCGGTTTATTGTGCAAGGGTTTGTCATCCACGATGATTGCCTCACGATGGTTTACCTGGTGGTGCCCAAAAACGCTCTCATTTATACCATCGCTCTGGAGACGGAGACGGCAGTGGCGTTTATTAGGTTACAGGATCAAAAGGAACCGGTGACCATAGAACACAATGAGGTGGCATCAACTACCATTGCTCGACTCAACCTGATGTGGTTTAACCAGTTCAATGACTTACCGCCCCCGTTTCCTCCGGCTAACGCTAAACGTTACGCCAAATATGCTTACGAGTATCTTCAAACGATCAAGACATTCATGGATACTCACTTTTTGCAACCGGACGCGGCCGAGCTTGATGTGACCCCGTGTGATCCGTTAGAATCCGGGTTGATCGAACAATACACCTTGAACCCGCAAGTTCAAGGGTTACAAAAGCTGACGGCCATTTACCGAATGGTGAACGATGTCGCCGATTCATTCTGTGGGCTCGAAGAATGGCGAGGAGCTCGTGTCGATGACGTCGATTTGCATCTGTTAGCTAAGCAGCTTCAAACGGAGGCTATGGATAACATTCAAAAGGTTGAAGTTAAATTGAGAGTCCATCTTGCACTGTTGATATTGTCGAGTATCTCTGAAGTGCCTCTGAACGAATGGGACGCTTACTTTGTGCTCAACTTGTACAACTTCTTGTCACATGTCTCTCACGATACTAGTGCCTACGACGACCGAGTGCCCGAGGCGGCGACAATCGTCGTGGAAACCAAATACCTTACTCAAAGCTTCACCATCGAAAAGAAGTCGGCGTGGTCTTCTGATCTGATTACACTGACGGCGGGACAACCATTTGCGGTGTGCCAATTGACGGGGTTCCCCATTCTTGAGCTTAATAACAAAAAGGACGAGTTGAAACAATACAACTTCAAGGTACCTCGGTGGCTGGAGTATGGTCCGATAACCCTGGCGGTGGCCCGGGCCATAGATTACCTGTTTCTCGACGGCAACCGTACCTTTGCCTATCTGTCGACCAAAACATGATCTCTATCATGATGTAATATTATGTAAATCTAAATGACAATAAAGTCCACAAAGTCAACTGTAGAGCGCTCGAGGACGAAGTCACGGTTAATGCTTTCATTGGTTGAAACTGAGTTGCCAGTTGAGGTTCAGTAATGTCAGTAATTTCTGTAATTGTTTGTCTATGCAAAAGTCATCAGGTCATCAAGTAGGGAGAAGTGAGCTGGGAACAAAGATCATTCGCTGGATCCCAAGACAGATCAACAGGATCGCCTCGATGTATACCGAAACCAACGATGGCATATTAGACACAAACGGATGGTAACCGACAACCGCCACTGCCATAAACGCCATCGCCATCATTTCCAGCATCCACCAACGACGAGGGAACCCTTTGAATACTGAAGTAAATATGTTTGTCGTCACCTGAGGCATGAACCTTATTGCTCGAGAGATATCACCTCCGGTCCGAATAGCTTCCACAACATCGAGAGCATTGATGGTAGCTCTTTCCTTAACCCAACAGTAACCAAAATAGGCAATGGTTCCGGTCCATACCATGTGCCAAAGCTTACAAGGGACACTCCAGTACTGCCAGCAGTGGTGAGTGACCCGATAACCTTTTAGCACCCAAAATGCCACCATCGCCGCCAAATAAAGCTCTAGACAATGAACCACAACCAAGAAGGGATAGGTGATGCCTCCCTCAACATCTAGAGGATACCGTTGTTGGTATTGACCAGCAATCGTCGCCAGCAACTGGTAGCTGACTCCAGAGACCACCATAGCCAACGTCAGGGTGAATTGGAGAACCAGAAAGTCAACCAGAATCCCGTACACCAGGTGAGTCCGTTTGATATGGGTCAATAGTTTGACAAGAGCGTAGCACTCACACACGGAGGAGGCGAGAGCTAGTCCCTGGTTCACTTCCATCTTGATCACCGAGTCCTTTTCCTCATAATGTGCGGCTTATCGGCTAGGATCGGGGAGTTGTGGTCACGTGATCCCAATGGCGATCGATATTGTTGAATTCGGTGCGGCCACACTACGGGAACCCGATGGCGATATCTCTGGAGATTGAGGGCCGCTGGGACATCGTCATCACCTCGCTTCAGGATATATGCAATGCCAACCTGCTGCTTAGTCTTGGAGCGTTGCCTGATGACGTAACCGCGGCTAGTGTCGCGGCGATGTCCGACGCCGACAAGGAGCGACTAAAAGAAGAGATTGGCGACCATCGAGCCAACGTGGGAGCGGCTCGTCGGTTGATTAGTACTCTGCAAGATAATCTCCGGACGATCATCGATCTGCTTCAAGCAGCCAAGGCGGAAGAAGCCGACAACGATGATGACGACGCGCTGGGGGCTCTGGGAGAGGAACTGGTGGTGACTCCTCGTCCGGGACGAGCACTGAAGAATACTCTGAGCAAAAATACCACCAAGGCGAAGCGGAAACAAGGACGACTGTTCTATACGTCTAAATTCAACCCGCTGGAGCCCATCGTGGTGGGGCTGGACGTGGCGTTCCGATTACGGAACCGTCATATGGAAGAGTGGATCCAGTGCGAAGTGATGAAGGTGTCTCCTGACGGGACCAAGTTCGAGATCCGGGATCCTGAGCCCGACGAAAACAATAATCCTGGTCAAACGTTCAAAGCCACTTATAAGGAGGTGCTTTTGATCCCGCCAGCACTGGAGGCAAAGACATTAGTTAACTACCCTTATGGCACTCGGGTGCTCGCCCGATACCCAGAGACCACCACCTTCTACACGGCCATGGTGGTGGGTCATAAGAAGGATAACGTGCGGCTCAAGTTCGACGGCGAGGAGGAGGTGAATAAGGAGACCGAAGTCGACCGGTTGCACGTGTTGCCCATGCCCGACAAATGATGTGAAAATGACGATCTGTGTACCATAATCCTACGAATAATCTCCCCCGAAGTTACCGTAATCGCCTGTATTGGTATTCTGTTTAATTCACGTGCTGGTGGAACTGCTACTGTCGACGGGAGCAGCGGCAGTGATGTCTTCTGCCTCCTTGACGAGGTCGTCCATCTTCGCTTCAAGATCATCAAGCATGCGTTCCAAGGCCTCGGCTTTGGCTTCGGCATCGGCTATCTGTTTGTAGGTGTCGGCAATGCTTGCCTGAGCATCGGTATCGACGTTCTCCTGGGTCATAAAGGGTATGATGGAAGAGTGCGAATGCGGCTGCCAGGTTAATGTTGATCAATTGCAATAAGTATGATAAAGACTACTGATCAACTGATCGTATTAAAATAAACATTGTTATCATCAAATCTAGAATGCCATGGAAAAGTTGTAAGTGTTACGTTTGGTAAAAAACAAAGGCTGGTTTTGTTCAATGACTACGACTACAAGAACTAACAGCTTCTCGTCAATGGAGATATGATGCTGACGTTATTCATCTGTGACTACACCTGTTCGTAAAGGGTTATGCATTAAGGTTATTCGTCAACAAAGTTACGTACTGACCATCCAAGACATTCACCAATGTCGTTAAAGTCGTTAAACGACATCGCCAACGCGTTGACTCCATTAAGATTAAGGTTCATCAGCTCGGCATCGGGGTACTTGGTGATGGTAAGTCGCATGATCAAGTTGACAAAGTTTTCGTTGGTGGTGAGTTCGATTTGGATCTTAAGCTTGTGCTTGTTGGTAGCATGTGATACCACTGCCGTCACTCGCAGGTGGGGACGTTCCACCAGTTTTTGGAATGGATTATCGCCGGTACTCCGAGGTCGGGTGACGTCCAAATTGGTGTATTTTTCCGCCTTCACCTCCGGTTTGAATTGACCAAGTTCCCGATGCAAAATGTTTACCATGTGGTTAACGTCCAACTCGTGGCGAATATTACCGAGAAGGGGCCGCAAAATTAACGGGTGGCTATGTGACTGCTTCCACTTGGTAAGAGTGGTGGGCATCTTTTGCTTAAGCAGAAGATTATACTTGTAGTAGCAGCACAACATGATCTTAAGATAGACCAAGATCTTTTGGCACTTGACATTATTGATCGATGAATACTGGTTGACGTTCAGGTAGTCCAAGTCGTCTTCATTGGCTTCATCGTATGCCACCAGCTCAAACTCGATGATCTCATCATTCACCTCGAATATAATCTTATCGGATATTATGCTGACATTATAGTTAATCAACGTCTTGGCTTCGCGAGTAAGTTGATAGAACAAGTCCTCTTCGAATAAAAAGTAGCGGGCCTTATCAATATCATAGATGAGTCCCAGCCCGGTTTCGTGGGCCTTATATTTGAAGGACAGTTGCCCCGTCAACGAGTAAATGCCATCGATTTTCGATAGGATCCTTACTCGTACGTATTTGAATGTCTTTTCAATCACTCGGTTCAGTGATGTCACCGGAGTAAACTTGACTTCGCCGGTAGCATCGACTTTGCGAAGGATGGCAAGTCCCTTATCGTGGTAACTCAGACCCAGATCCCCGTAACCATATTTGACGCCAATCGCTCGTTGGTTCAGGTCGGGTTCACGTGTTTTAAACAACACTTCACGATTGGATACCACAAGGTTCACTTGCGACCAATATTGCTTTTCTTTATCGGTCTGAGCCAGGAGTTCCTTATGACTTTGACTAAACAAATCGGTTACTTTCTGAAGCAGTTCCATTTTCCATCCTCGTCCCACTTGTTCGCCATCTTTATCTTGATTTGGTGACTTAGTTTCGATGACGAGTTTGTCACTAGAAAGCGACCCCATGGGGACGTTCTTCTGGAGATGGGGGGAAATTGTCATCTTTTCCAGCAGTCTTATCAGCAGGAGAAGCAACAGGACAAAGTCTAGCGATAACTGAGTCTCATTTAACGCCAGGTTGATGTTCTTGGTAAGCTCCATCGTTTGCCGATTAAACCGTTCCAATGGGTCCTCTGAATCACCATCTTCCGGAGTTAGCTGATACACTTCCGTTTCCTCGGGACTTTGACCTTGTTCAATCTCTTTTTCAAGACTGGCTTCAGTAATGTCGAGAAACAGCCGTCGCTCAATGAGGATGCGATGGATCAACTCGGCGAGCAGGAGGTTATCTCTGATGGTTAGTCACGTGTCCATAGCTCCGGTTCAAAAGGGAGAAATACGTACTCATTCTGTATAAACGGGTCCTTTGTTTCATTCATCGTCCCAACTAATCGCTGGTAGTTGCGTGAAATCAGTTACCGCTACAAAAACAATATACTGCATATAGTCAAGTGTCGAAGTGAAGTTCGACGGTTGCTTTTAAGACGAAGTATTTACGTTAGTTGGGTTACGTGGTTTTCGTATCATTCGCTATTTGTGTGCTTTTGATTAAGCTCTATTGCGGTTTTCGTAGATGTGCTCTTGATTAAGCAATGAACACTCAGTCGAGGAGGAATCTAATCCATGTAATCATCTAGATCGCCTTCCTCAATCGCCTTTAACAAGTCGATTTCATCTTCACGGTCCTCCTTTTCCACTTGCTGGGGAGCGTCAACATCGCTGGGGTAACGCATCGCCTTCACCGAGTCGTTGTGCAACAGCAAGCAGAAGCGAATCCGCTGATCAAATTCGTGCTGCGGCTCTTTGGTGGAATAAACATCGAGTAATTCCCTCAGCTGCATGTACCCCTTTTCGTGATTGATCAGAGCATCAATTACCCCATCACGAATCGCCTTCGAAACGATATATTCCGTCAGCTCTTCCGAGTCAAGATGAAGTTTGATGCAAATGTCCCGTAACGAGATCTTGGAGTAGGCAAGCGAAATTATGCGGATCCCCGTCTTGATGACGTTTTGTCTCAACCGGATAACCAAGGTGTAGTTATTATCTTGCTTGAACTCCTGTTCAAACCGCTTCACCGTTTGCAGGAAAAGCTTCAAGTCGCCTAGGCGCACCGCTTTGGTCACCATAAGGTAGGGCTCAAACCGGCCTTGCTGTTTGCGGAACATTTGCAATTCGGGGATGTCACCCATCAACAACTCGATGACAATTTGTAGTTTGGTGGCCGCTTGAAGGAATCCGGTGGCAAGAGTGGTTTGCGGGGTTTTTCTAATGGCAGCGATGACAAACTCGTGGGCGGTACTATAGTCCAATTGAATGGCATTGATGCGAGCCAAGTAGTAATAGTAACGAGCACTCAAGGCATTGCCACAGTTTTCCGGGAACTCGGTCTTGTCGACGAGGTTTGCTGCCAGATTGACGTCGTGAGTGAGCAAGTAGTTGCGCAAAAGTAACGTCAAGATCAGGGCGGTGGTTTCGGGGTCATTGCGCAATACTGCCGTTCTCAACCCCGCCAAAAGCGCAGGGCGTATCGGGTAAAGGTCATTCAAGAGTTCTTTCGTCCGCTGGACGTAAAACCAGATCTTTGCTTTCAAAAAGTCGAGGGAGCGATGATTCACCGCCGCCATCAATCTCACGACATGTTCGTTAAATTCATCAAGCTTTTGTAATTGTTCAGTATCCAAAAGGTAGACTTGGACCAACAAGTGGAGATAAAGTTCGATTTCGGGGATCAAGGGAATGTCCTTGCGTTGTTCCGCTACCAGCGAGTCCGGCGACGCCGACAACGCTTGGTAGACGTAGTTCCATTCGGGAGCGGTGCCAAACACCTTGGTAATGGCAGTGACCAATACCTCGGGGTGCTGGACAAGTTTGCGTCTTAATGGACCCAAATCACGGAGCACTTTCGAGATGTACCAATTATCAAAGTTGGCCAGAGCCTTGGAAAGAAGGGCAAAACTCGAGTCAATGTCATCCATAATCTGTTTGGTGTCATCCTCGGTGTTTGAAACCGTCGTGGTGACGTCCTTCATCTCGATATCTTCCCCCATCGCCGGCAAATTTGGGGTGTTTCTTATTATCCAGAGGGTGTTAGGCGTAGGTTTTTTTGTTCAGTTGCCACCCGCGCGAGTGCGACGAGGTGGACAAGGGAAGAGAATGATGAAGAGAGAACAACGAGACGGCCCCAATGGATCAATTATGATCTTTGTAGATGGTTTATATGATTGTACCAGTTGCCACAAGCTTTTCGAGTTGGAGAAAAAAATGAGCCCACGCCCGGGTTCGAACCGGGGACCAACAGATTTGCAATCTGCTGCGCTACCACTGCGCCACGTGTGCTACATTTTATCACCTAGGTTTGGCTAAAATAGACGGTACTGGCTGAACGCCTATTTTGCGCGAAAATGGCGATTTTATGGGTGTTATCCAGCTACAATGACCACCACATGAATCTACACACCAATAATCCCTCAATTGACCATTTTGCTAGCATTGTTTGGGCATTAGGCGTGGTACAAAACAGGAGCGTTGGTGGTTATCTACTATTAAAGTTTTTCGGAAAACTTATCCGAATTTGCCCCCATTGTACTTTGTGCATCCATCATCGAATTGTTTAGACCTTGGAAATCACCTGATTCGTATTGTCCCCTTTGCATAATCGATTTCATACTATTACACATAGTCATTATTTAAAGTCAATTTGAATTGTTATAGTATCGTACTTGATATGACAAAACCTTGACCTATATCATTAGCGTCCAACCCTTATCGACATCATCTACTCCTTGTCATTGCAGGGGCTATATCCACTTTAACAATTGCTATTCCCATTGAACAATGGCTGCTCCTCCTCCTCATTGTCTGGACCTTTGTCCGTTGTGCAATGTCCTGCTTTAACCGTGGACATCACTTCAAACCGACCTCCTATCGGATGTGTCGGTTCACGGCTGACAAAGTCCGTTGGTTCTATGCGTTTACTATAGTTGTCTTATTTTTTTCTTTACCAAAACGATAATTATAACCACCACCATCCCCTTGATGAAAACGGATTGTCTAGGCCAATGGTCATGAAAATATTCGAAAGTGAGCCAATCTCCGAAACTTTAGTTATCCCCACAACATAATCATAAGGAATCAGGACGATCGTACTCACAATTGACTGGTTTAATCACCTTTTTCCTCTGTGAACTGTAATGTCATTTTGGTAGCACGCGCCGCACCCTGATGAAATGGTACCATCGACGGAGCGCGTACCCGATAGCTGATGTGGCTAGTAAAACACAATACAAGTACGTTTTATGAGTGAAAAGTCATGAATCAATACTAATCGTAAGCTATAATCCCCTTGCTAGCGTCAGGCAAAGTTGTCATTGGACGCGATGACGACGTTGATCTCCAGATCGACCTGGTATCGGTATCGAGAAAACAGCTCGAGCTTCTGTCTTCACCCGATGGCAGTGAACTCCACGTGAAGCTATTGAGTCGAGCCAAGTCTACTATTAATGGATCAGTGCAGAAGCTATCCAAGGGCGAGCTGGAACGGTCGATTACCTATACTGAAGATATCACCATCGAGTTGAAGTATGAGGGCCCACCCATCTCAATTGAGCGTAAAATACTCAAATTGAACGGGAACCTGAAGGTTTTGAAAGAGGCAGGGGTCATCTATCAACTGGTATCGTTGGCAGAAGCTCAATTCTGTTTGCCATCGACCAATAAAGTGGTGAAATATGAAGCTATGGCTCGTGCGGTGGGAGTATTGACTCGTCAATGGGAAGACTATGTGGTGTCTAACATCAATGATGTTGAACTGTGGTGGTGGAACATTGATTATGACAAATTTCATGGTGTTGCTCCCAACCCCAATCGAAGTACTCTCCTCAGCGGAGTGACACTGGTGGTGTACACAGCAAAACTTGTCGAACTACTAAAAGCAATGGGCAGTGCCGAAGTGATAGAGGTTAGTGGTGGTGACGATGTGCTTGCTATATTATCCGATAAAAGCCCTCCGTTTGTGGTCATTGACCGCAAAATTGGCGAATACCCCGAAACCACTACTGATGAATTGTACAAGGCAATCGATAGTGGTGACAAGTCCTGTCTACACCCATTTGAATTATCTCGGAAACGGGTTATTCCTCAAGACAGTGCTACTCCCGCTAGTTCACAAACCACACAAGGATCGACCCGTCGGAAGCGTCCTCGCTACGAGAAAACTACCGACAGAATGGCATATTTCGATATTAAAGTTGAACCAGCAACAGAATCAACTGAACCAGAGGATACGGGTGCCTCCGAACCGTTGGCATCTGTCGTGAAAAACGAAGTCATTGATACTTCTCCAACTCCTGATGTGACTCCGGTGCCAAATGTCAAGGCTTCTACTGAGATTTTGGAGACAGCTGATGAAGCAAATACTGACGGTGAAGATCAAATCGAAACTAAGGGAAGTAAGCGCCATATCGATGACGCCGATGACACTGATGAAGCTGCTACTACCTCCACCACCAAGCGCTTCAAGTTCGAACCAAAAGTCTCTTTAGTGGATGCAATCAAACAGGCCAAACTGAAAGCTGAAGATTCGATCAAAATGGAGTTTGGCGAAACCCAGGATGAAGAAAATGACCTGGTACATGAAGACCTTGCCAACCTAGCGATTGTCGAGGTAAAAGACCTCCCCATGCGACTGCTGCAAGACTACAATACCCAAAAACTGTTTGACGAGAAGTATAATGGGCGAAAGAACTTCAAGAAGTTCCACAAGGTGCAACAGGTAGTGCCGATATTCCGCCGGCTGTTTGTATCGGTTGAAGTGGTTAATGCCCACCGTGATGTTGGTATCAATTATGATGAGGGCCTCAACCAAGCCGCGGAAGCAGAGGAGCAAATGGAGTCGGATTTTAGTCGTTTGTTTGTGCCGGAGGATGAAGACTCACCCGTATCCACACCACCACCGCCACCGACACGAAGACAACCACCGGCCCGACCCGCTCTGGCTAAGCATACGGTGGTTCATATCGATCTGGATTCCGAAGATGACGGACCTCGATTCCAATTTTCTAGATCGTGACGGAAATCAATGGTGGTGAAGGCACTTGCCATTGACAAAAGCCCAACATACGGAAGTACTCAAGGTGTGGTTGAATCATTGATGGTTGGCGAAGAGGTCGTTGGAACTCATCAATACACCCATTGCACCAGTACACTTTATCAGGTGGTGGAGGCAATTCGTTAGCGTCGGTATCGATGAATACTTGCCAACCAAACGGAGCATATGGTTGAGGTACGGTGGGCACCGCATCGTGTTTGTGGCACACGCAATACCACGAACTTAGGGTGTTGTCGAACCAGTGGGCGAGCTCCAGGTTTGCGAGTCGTGGAGATCCAAACGTAACCACGGTAGGGTCAATTCCTAGTCGAGCATAGTAGCCTGCTAAAAGCACTCCAATGGCTCCTCCAAGCGAATGGCCAATGATGCGAAGTCGACGACCTTGACGAAGATACGGCATCACCACGGGGTTGATACGAGACACAGTCGCCTCAAAGAACTCCCAAAACCCCCGGTGAACCTGGCAATGCTTACACCAACGACAGGGGACTAGATCGGCTTTAAGATCCTGGACACTATCGCCTAATGAGTGCGTGCCTCGGAGGGCAATGATGACTTCGGCACCCGATTCGGAGTCGGTGGTGATGGCAACGTAGCCACAGTCGGCATGGTAAGTGAACCACTGATACACCACTTCGAGTCCGGGAGTGTCACACTTGTTACACTGATAAGGAGGAGTGATTCGCGTCGTTTCGGAGATACAATAGGTAGCATCCGCCATTGCCGCCAGTTGGTTTAGCATGGCATACTCGTTAGATGGGATTAGCGAGTGCAGTGTGGAGAAGACCATCTGGTGGGTCCAGACCCCAGTGAACCAGAGGACAAGTGTGGCTCTCATTGGACAAACGCTGAGCCGAAAATGGTCACTGCAGGATAAGGCTCGCTCCCCTCCCTCCCAGCCGCGTACGTTTTGCGCTAGCTAGCTGCGAGGTTTACCTGCGGTCCCGGTTGCCTAATATAGAACGCAGCCCCTAGCCGGTCGGAGCGGATAGGCACCTGGGTGCCTAGATTTGGTCCGGACATTGTGTCAGTCTAATTGGACCGCTGGTTGCTAACAAAGGGTCCCGTGGTTGCCAAATTACGACACCATGGGATCACTACCAAACGGTATACTGTGAGCGTTTGGACGGCAATTGCTGTCATCAGGTTAAGCACCCGGTGCTAGCAAATCCGTCCCCTAGTGGCTAGTGCACTTGACTAAAACGATCTCCGCATTATTACACCTTTGCGGGAAGCGGTAGGGGAAAAAACGTTGACATCATTGCCGATGGTTGACGTCATTACTAAAAGGAGCAATCTGCTTGTGGTGGGCCAATCAACCGACCATAAATCCGTCAGCCACAAAAGGTGTCACCAATACCGCAACTCAGCGAGTTTAACGAATAGTGATCAAACAACTTTGTAAGTCGGTTAGGAGATATCTGACGATGAATGTCACGCCTCTATCGTACGGTACCAAGACCCCTGAGCGCAAAAAGGCTGGGCGTCGTCCCCTCTCGCCTAACTTTTGGATGTGAGTGCACAGCAACCCATATGCACCGAAACTCGACTGCAGAGTGTCTAGACCATTTTTACAAATTTATCGGCGGCTACATATAAAGCCCGACCCTTTCCAAGTAACCAGCCATTCTTTCTAACTCCGAATGGGTCCCCTTAACTCACAAAACTTCCACCAGGCGTATGTCCTTGCTGGCAGAGTCAAACGGAAGTTGGTGCTGGACGCTAACAACCCTCGCCTGGGGCTCCGGACTTTAGTGTTGCAAGCCAACATGTTGGACAACTTGATGGGGGACATCGACGACTACTCCCACGTACGCTACTTAGAGAACAAGGCGACTGCCCTTAGATTGCAAAGAGAGCGGATGGCGCAATCGAAAGTATCGCAGGTAGCGATCCCAGCTAAACCGGATACGATCATCGAACCTCTGATACAATGCCACGAAGTGGAGATGGAGCTGAGTGATGACGAAGACTTTGTCGACGACTTGTCGGATGAACTGGAGCTGGATTACCTGAGTGATGAAGACTATTACGATACCCCCGACGAGTTGGCTCAATTAGTCACTGCGGTGACTCAATCGAGCATCAGACGAGAGAACCATAGCTTTATCGAAGAGGAAGAGTTGAGCTTTGAGGAGAATTATTTCCCTCCTGCCATCACCGCTTAACTTATGACGATTGCATTAACGATAGATACCTACTTTTAACGACTCCACGACTAATGAATAGACAACTGCGACGAAGGTTAGCACCTAGCCCTTTTCCTCTCCAGCTTAAATGTCTACTCTACTACTTCTCTCATTCTTATATCGGTTATCTTTACACATCATAACTGGTAATCAATACAACCATTTATCATAACTGGTAATCATAACAAACCATTTATCATAACTGGTAATCATAACAAACCATTTATCATAACTGGTAATCAATACAACCCATTCACCATAATCACAAGGTCATAACGTAGAGTTGATGTCTGTGATTGGTCCGTTGATGGTCGTTGGGGTGATAAGGGCTGAGGTGGCTGATGCGGTCTCGCCCAAAGGTGGCTTGTGGGCTCGACGAGGTATACGACCGGGTTTGTTGGGCCGATGCTTACCTCGTCACGTCACCGTCACGTGGGTGCTCGATTCGGGCAACAAAGTCTAAAATTCTCGCCGCTTAGTGGCAAGTACACGATACCCCGATGGGTCCCCCACGGTGCGGTTGCTGTCATGTTGTCGAGGTGATGACGACAGCGTGGCCGTAGGTCGAGCCAAGAGTGCAGCCGTAAACTTGCGGTTATTCGACGAGTGGTAAAAAATGTCTTGATTTGCCATTATCCGGGGGCACTAGCGACCATTGTTGTCGTTTTTCTTTTCAGTTTAGCCTCGTGTATCGCCAATTGTATTTTCCCAATTATTTACGTCATTGGCTTGTACTTTTTTTTGACGTTTACTTGACGTATCGAATATGTCGACTGGTAGCGGCATTTGTAATGGCACAAACCAATCGCCGGGCGGGTCCCCATGGTGAAATTTCGCCATCGCAAGTGGAAACCTTATATCGTCACCATCGAATAAGGTACCCGCTTGTGTCTCTGTCGACGACAGGAGCCGGCGGGGGGACTGATTGCAGAAATGTCGCTCCAATGTCGCGCGAGCCGTCTCCATGTAGGGGAGATGTCGTCGTGACTAAGGTTAAATAATTGTTATCGGGGACGACATGCAGCGGCGGCCGCTTTGGGTCCGATTCGTAATGTCGATCTCGAAATGTCGCGGGGAACAATAAAAGCAACTGTGACGTGGGGGAGCTGTGCAAGAACCCACACCCTGGGGCGGGGCTGTACATCGGGTTTATGCGGTGGGGCCAATTTTTGAACGGGGTGCAGCGAGTTTGACACCCTCTTCGCCATGGCACATTTGTCAATTACACTTGCGGCAGAGGGTGGAAATGGGGGAGGTCACTGGTGTGGAAGATTGTTGGGTTCACGAGGGGTATACACGGGAGAGGAGCACAGAGTTGCTGAGTGACGGGGCTGAGAGTGTGGGGTCAGTGTGTGGGGACATTCTCTAAACGTTGGCGTCGAGCTTATTACCGCATCCGTCGACCCGTTGGTTTTTGCTGTCATTGACGATTGTTCATGTGGATGAGCTGTGCCACTGACGTGTGACTGCGTCAACGTCTACCTGAAATATCAGATAAACAACCGGTGACAAGCGGTAATGTCTGCCTTCGTGCGACAAACACGGCATTTTTATCCTGATTCTGTAGCCGGTGGTTCATCCTCGGCTCGTCGCTTTGCACCGGTCGCTTGCTCTTGCAGCGTGTCACACCAGCTGGAACCGTTTCCAGCGACGGCGTTTGTCCTTGCGTTTATTCACCATGGGGTTGAGGCTGAGGGGTTTCCACACCGGCAAGTTTTTGATGTTCACCTTGGTCTTTTTCGACACTCCGGGCATCTTCACCTTCACCTGGACCCATTGGCGGCTGCCGGTGAAGTTTACTTTGAGCAGCGTCGTCGGTTCTCGGATAAACATGTACCCGTGGTCATTACGCTTATAGAACGTCAGACAGTAGTCTTCCAGGTATAATTCTCCATTTTTCAGCGTCATCACGAGATGGTCGAAATCGGGGAGTTTGACGGTGGAAGGACCGATCGATTTGGGAAGCAGCACTATCGGCACCGGGTGCGGGTCGAGATACTTCAACGGCGTCGGATTATTTTGGGGAGCGGCCGACGTGGTTACCGAGGTGAACTTGGTGCCGACATCGTGATCCACCAGCTTCAGAATGATGCGATGGGACGGGTTAGGAGGAGGCGCCGGTGGGGGCGGAAACGGCAGGGCCAGACTGCTGGGGCCCGACACCGGTTCCGAGCAAAACGGGTCGCTTAATTGCACGACAGAGTCGGGAACAAACGCCGGAGTATTGATTTTGCAGCTGTAAATGTTGGGTTTGATCAATTTGTCCATGGGCAGTGGTCGAGACGCCTCCACCGACACCGTCAGCACCGGGTCATCGTCATCGACCATGCTGAGGTCCAAATGGAGGTCGAATTCTCCATCATCCAACCACAGAGGCGACGTTCCGAGACAATCCCGAGGGTCCGGGGGCGCCCGGTCCCATATCGAGGTGATGGGGCCAGTTGCCGAGGCCACAAGCGAGCTATCGAACCCACTTCCGAGGTGGTGATGGATCGGAGCTCCTATGCTAGGATTGAACTGGTTGGGAAGCGGATGGTTGGCCACGGAAGTCATGGGAGGTGCTAATCCAGTGCGGCTGAGGTGGTTATTGGGTAGTGGTAGAGCGAGGTGAGGAGCCGGAGCCCCGGGCTCGGGGCCCAATTCCATGTCGGGGACATCAACATCATCACTGTGATCGAGCTTGGGGAAGAAATGGGACGTGGTTCTCATCCCGAAGCGACGGAGAGGCGAGGCCACGATTGGTATGTGATTTCACAGGCCACGACGAACTCGGATTTAGAGTGCGCGCGCGATCTCGAACGATAATGTGGAAAAAACAGACGATCGAGGGTCGTGTCCCCACCATAACCACTACGACGAGGGAACGAAGACGAGAGACAAGGTGAGGAAGCCAAGGAGAATGTCAGGGAAAGCCATGTAGAGATAAAACATACTCTTGTGCTTTGAGAAGACAATATCACCACGGTAGCCAATCAACATCACTTCTGTAACTGGAGGATTGTACACCATCGATAAAGTCTAAGTGTTTGGTGGTGGTGTTTTTTTCGGTCGAGATTGAGCCGGGGTTTTTTTCTCGCGATCGCGTAAGCATCCCTTACGTTGGCTCTGACTAATCCCTGACCCACACACGATGAACCTAGGGTGGAGTAAAGACGAAGAGAAGTTCGACCCGTCGTTTACGGCGCACGCCCAGGAAGACGGCGACGCGCTGGCGATGGCGCCCCCTCACGCGCCGCCGCAGCCGGGCGCCACCGGCGACCGCGACGGCGTCGCCCTCAGCCACGGGCGCCTCAACGACCGAGGACCCCAACCGGGACCGCAACAACCGTACATCGCCGGCCACGTGGTGATACCACCACCAGCCACTCCCCAACCGCTTCCGCTGGCAGCAGCGCTGGCGGCGGTGGTGGCGACGGAAGCGCAGGCGCTGGCGGCGCCGGCGCCGTCGCGCCAACAACAGTACCCGCGCCCGGTGCTGACGACGAAGCGAGCCGCCCAGAACCGGAACGCCCAACGGGCCTTCCGACAACGGAAGGAAAAGTACATCAAGGAGCTCGAGACCAAGGCGGCGGAGACCGACGTGTTGAAACAGACGATCGAGGAGCTCAAGGCGGAAAACATGCAATTGCGCGACTACACCCTCCAGCTCCAGCTGAGGGTGATTGAATTGGGGCTGGCGCCGTCGCTTGGACAAGGCGGGGGCGTTGCCAATGACCAGCAGCCAGGAATGCCACCACCACCACCGCCGCTGATCTTTAACCAGCGCATGCCCGATAAGTAGCGGCGCCAACTTCCGATAAACCTCCGATAAAGTTCCGATGAAATGGGTTGGTACAGCGATAGAACTCAAACGAACCCTGTTCTCCAAAACCTTTATGATGCACTCTTATTTAGCTTTAATTCCTCATGTGTTTGATGGTAGTGTAGGAAGTAGGAGTATTTGGCTTAGCGCGAGGGTATGATGGATCAAAGGAGTATGAGGCAATGACTGGATCCAGAACATTTAGACTCCATCCAGACATTGTTACGGTATAGTATAAGGCAAAGTAATTGGTTCTGTGGTGATCAGTGGTTTTCGATGCTGATCGATGGTGATCAGTGATGAGAGATCGAGTTCACCAAGTGGCATTGAAATTTTCGGTGCGAAATTTGAAAATTCTCCCCATGCTTCGTCACCTGAAGAGATTTGCCCTGGTGTGGAGCGACTTCTCCAAGAGAGCGTCGCTGCTTCGAGTGGTTGATGCCAACAGCAGACGCGACGTGTTGGGGGCGATTCCCGAGTTCCACGGGCCCCTGTCCATCGCCAACCGCGAACAGCGATGGGGGTACCACCAACCGGAACAGATCAACGAAACGTTCAAAATGGCGTATGACCTCCTCGAAACCGATGCTGCTGCCAAGTACGCCGAAGTCGAAGTGCTTAAGCAAAAGCTCGCCCTGGCAGACGACGACAAGAAGCCAGGATACCGCAAACGGATCGCCGCCATGTTGGCAGCGGCGGAAAAGCACAACCCCGAAGTGGTGTTCAATGTCGAAACCGCCACCCCCGAAGCCGAAGACTTATCCCAGCCGGTGTACCGGGAGTATGCCCGGAAAAAGTGGGCCGAACACGATCGGATGGTCACCATGCAACGGATGGAACAATTACATATGATCCCCGACACGTTGCCCACGGTTGACCCCACTGCTGATATCCGAGTCAAGTTCCCTCATAATGCTGACGCCGACTTTGCTCTGTGGGTGGAACCAGGAGCGGTGTTACCAGGGTTTGCCGTCGCTCAACCTCCGACGGTGCAAGTGCGCCAGTTTGACGATGTTGATGCTGATGCCTTGTACACGGTGGTCATGGTGAACCCCGATACTCCCGATCTCGACGCCAACTCGTTCCTGACGACGTTGCACTGGGGTTTAGCTAACGTGTCCCTCCCCGATGCCCAAGGAGTGTTGGGCACCAAGTGGCAGATGGAAAACGAAGACAAGGTATTCTTTGACTACGTGCCGTTGACTCCGGAAAAGAATGCTGGCGACCACCAACGGGCGTGTCTTTGGGTGTGGCGCCAACCGACCAAGATCGACGTTGGCACCGTTAGTGCCACCAACTTCGATATTCGCCAGTTTGAAGCGACGCATCAACTCACCGCGGTCGGTGGTCACCTTTGGCGTCAAAAATACGACCGTCTGGTGCCGGCGCTTCGTCAACAGTACGGGTTGCCCCAAGGGAGAGTGTTCCATCGGGTGAGAAAAGCGCATCCCATGGTCTAACTCCTCATTGTATATAGTGCTCGGGCTCGTGGGCGTAGTTAACGAGACAATTCTAGTTATAATGTCATTAAACACTACTAGTGATGAACCTCGTGGAACGGTAAATGGGATGATGATAATACACGGCTGCGACAGTGGCGTGATTTATATAGAGATAGGGTCCACCGGAGTTTCATCGATGAAACAAGCGAATTTCCCGGGCAATTCAGTAACCCGGAACCGTTGATGATGAAACAAGGCGAGTTACCTTGTTTCATCCACCGACAACAACTTCTAAAACAATCGACATGGATGGTCAAACCCCGGACTAGTTTGACATCAGCTGGTTTTACTCTGCGACACGACCTGCACACAACCAAGTGTTTGTCACCAACCAATGAATTACCCTCTGGCAGCCTGCGAAAAAAAAAACAGTGCGAGCAAGTCCCTCAGTGATTAACCAGTATGATCTCGCAAGTCATCCGTGCCTCGATTAGAGCCAGAGTCGCCCTCCCCCGTGTGGCTCCCCGCGCTGTGGCTGTTGCCAGAGTGTCGCCGGTGAGATTCTACACCACCGAACACGAACACCGGGAAGAATCGTTCGAAGAATTCACCGCCAGGTAAGTCATTGAAAGTCCTAAGTTTGATGGTGTGAAATACTAACCCTTTATAGATACGAATCGGAATTCGAAAACGCCTACGACTTGTTCGAAGTGCAAAGAATCCTCAACAACTGTTTCTCGTACGACTTGGTCCCCGCTCCCGCCGTGATCGAAAAGGCGTTGCAAGCGTGCAGAAGAGTCAACGACTACCCCACCGCCGTCAGAGTGTTCGAAGCCTTGCAACACAAGGTCGAAACCAAGGAACAATACCGGGCCTACCTCGACGAATTGGCCGATGTCAGAAAGGAATTGGGCATCGACCTCAAGGAAGAATTGTTCGCCGGAGAACAGTAAGCGCCCTTCCCGCTCTCATATTGCACAATAAAATTTACCCGTAATACCCGTTGTTACTATTGTAGTATCGTGTTGAACTCGATGTGTTCGAGCCAATACTAGCCTCACCATTATTCATTAGCAGGGCCCCTAACAACCGCCATCATCGCGTCGGTTTCAGCCGTGGTTTCAGGTGCCACCTGACCAACCCATTTTCTTATAAATACCCCATCCCCCTCTCCCATTTTATGAGTTATGGTGACATCAGCTGACTCCACTCCCTCAACACCATTTCCGAATCCCTAGCGGCGCTATGGTTCCCCATTTTTCGCGCTAGACTATCGGCGCCGCAGGGCGCCCTCCCTCCTGGCGCGAGGGCGCCCTTCGCACGACAAAAGATCCCGCCGTCGCACCCGCTCCCCATTCCCCGAGCCATGGGTGTCTACATCCCTCCCCCCGACGACTCGGCGCCCAAGCCGCTGCCACCATCGCTGGGACTGCTGTCTCTGAGCGACGATACCACCATCCGCCTCGTCATTCCGCACAACCCGCTGGTGGGGCTCGTGTGGGGCCCGCTCACGCCGGCGCTGGATAACCGGGTGGCGATGGCGCTGGCGATCGCCCTTCAACTTGCCATTGGCATCTGGGGGTTTAGCAAGGCCCGCCACATCTACAAGCAGGCGCGGTACTACCATCAACCGCGAGCGAAGCTGGCGCTCAAGGCGCTGGTGCCGTTTGTCGCCGGCACCGTCCTCGTGTTTGGTCTGGGGCTCGAGATGGCGCGAATGGCGTTGCCGTATGACCCTTGGTACGACGAAGCGCGCCACTGGCGCCGGGTCGCCGAGCGCCACGGGCAAAAGCCGCTGAGTTGGTTCGGCGCCTATCCGTTATACACCCCCATGCCGTTTAAACAGTGGCTGGAAATGGTCAATCAGTGGCTCAAGGTGAAGGAGCGCCAGATCGCCAGTGGCGCCTCCCCGGGCGGCGCCGGTGGCCTTAGTGGTGGTGGTGGTAACAACGACTCGGGACCGGCTCGTCCGCAAGTATTGCGCCAACTTAACCCCCCGGGTAAATATAATGAACTCTATCATGGCATCCATGAAGCTAATACCAAGCGGTATGGCGAGCTTCTACAAAATGAGCTCAAAGACGTTAATGAACTCAATAAAGCCGAGCGCATCGACCTTATCTTGGAAGGGAAACTGCCGTGGGTCAACCCTCATTACGCGAAGCCCCATATCCAATTGGGAACATTCCAAATGGATCTGATCGAAGACTTCGAGATGGCTTGGGATAACTTTAACCCTTGGGAAGAACTCAAGCTAGAAACCGACTGTGATATCCGGCTTATCCCTCGGTGGAGATGGTCCGATGACCCTAGCGACACCACTCCCGATACCACTCCCGATACCTCCTCCACCACCACCAACGACACTGCGTCCGAACCAGTAGCCCCTCTGCCACTGCCGACCAAGATCACCGAAAACTAAGCCCCTCCCCCTATTTATTGCATGAACTTCTCGAAATTATCGAAATTATTGTGGAATATACACGCATCGTCCTCCGACGAGCCCCACTAAGCTTGTTTTGGGGTACGTGACATTTTACGACATTGTCAAGACACACTTATTCTCTGTCGGTTGTCGCTAGTCTGCGTTTAGCTAGTCGATGTCAGGGTCCTAATCCGGTGATGGTGACGGCACAGGGAAATGTCTTGCTTTCGATGGCGAGATAAGTGGACCCTCGGACATGGGGGAAATGTCGTATGTGTCCGACACTTTTACCCTTGGTGCGTGGACGATCGGGATCTTGATCCGGCGACATCACTCGCCGATTGTCCCCGGTATTATCGCCGATCACAATGACTGCCGGAACGTTTACGGGCATTAAACCACGACCGCCCCTTGTGGGTGTGGTCTGGACGTTGACTTGTGGCGAGATAGTGGCCTTGGGGTGAAGTGCTCAAGTGCTAAGACACTTGCACTCAACCCTTCACCGAAACTGGCTCAACTGTGGCTTAACTCTGGTTTAACTTAACTCTGGTTTACCTTGATTGTGGTGTCTTAGTTGCCTTGACTTCGTTGCCTACTCCACTCGAACTTGACAAATGTTACACAAATAGGTCTAGCGACAACCTTATGCTAATGGAAGCCGACACGGAAGCATACAACCGACAGATTAGAGGCATTAAGGGTCCGGGGGTGAAAGAATAAACCATCGATATAGATCATGCTATCTTTGCATGTCTAGTTGCTTGGCCAGACACTACCATTTCCTACATCCTATAAAATATCCCATCACTAATTCCATCACTCCCCGGGTCTAGTCTAAATAGCTTGCATATCGATCACACGTTAATAACATGATTTACAGACTTCTTGTTTATGTTTTGCTTTGTATCCTTATGTCTTAGCTTATGTCTTGATTTATCCCTGGCTATATACAAGAAGGCTAGGCCATGGGTTTATCCACCGAATCGTCTGCTAATTCATCGGCCCACTTGAGGCTCTTGGCTTCGTCGGCTGCATTCACTCCCTCTTTGTTGAATCCGTGTAAATGATGGTTCCACATGAGCATGGCTGGATCTTGGTCTGGCTCGACCCACTCAAAGCCATCGCCTCCCAGCATCCAGTATGCTTGCATCATCAAGTCGTCCAAGTTGTCCTTGGCTTCGAGCAACCGGATCTTGTTTCCATCGCGAGTGTATCCTGGTTGTAACGTATGAGGGTGAGCAAAGATATCGTCATCGACACGACAGAGCTCGTTCATCAACGCCGGAGTGTTTTCTCCTCCATTAAGTTGACGATCGGCTTCGACAATCTTCGAACTAAAGAGCATTTCGTCGCTGTGGCGGAACCAATGAGTGTAGAACGTCCCCTTTTGCCAGGTCAAATGGTCTCCTCCCAGAGCCGAAAGCTGCCGGCCAAACTGGACGATGGTGACGAAGAAACTCAGGTTGATAATGTAGGTTAAGAACATCAGGTTCAACGCACTAAGGTGACGCCACAGATCCAGTAATACTCCAGCATCAATGGCCCAATCGACACCAAACTTGGAGAATAACGTCACCCCTAACAGCGTCGCCACAAGCTTGATGAACCCCTTCTTCAAAATCTGGTTTTTCGCCGCCACGTACAGAGGATGACCCACGGTGACGTCGGTGACCTTAATGGCGTTATCAAAGTCGGCATTCCAGAGTGCTGTCCGTAACGCAATGAGGGCGGTATCCTTATCGATGGTAGTCCCTTCGGGGTTATGACTATAGAACGTTCTGATCAAATGGAGCGCCACTGGCGTCGGAGGGTATTGAAGAAGTAATTCCCGGAGAAGTTGGGGTGAAAACGAAGCGTTATCCATGGGGAAAAGCGTATCGATGATTTCAACCACTGGTTTGTTAGCAGCATCGGAGAAATCACCATCATTTGATGCTCGTGCTTGTTGATGAAGACGAAGAGCTTGTTTGAAGGCATCGACGGCACCGCGATCAAACTCCCCGTCCTTGATCTCAGCGATCCGGGATTTGAGTTCGGGCCAGCCCTCGACGTATCCAAATGTCAGATACAGTCGATATACTCGTCTAGAGCCGGCAAAAGCGGCTGTTCGGAGACCCAATCGCGAGAGCATATCTTAATGATGGTGTGGAGACAATGTCAAGTGGTCGTGGTTTATGTGCAGGAAATGACCCCGATGAGCTACCCACAACGACGACTATATCTTGTATATAAGCTATTAACGAAGCTAATAATGTTTCTAACAAATCATAGCTTTTGATAGGATGGTTAGTTGGTTAATTTCAATGTTAGGGGTCGAACCTTATTTGTTATAATTTGGGAAAAAGTGAATGATTTCTAATCGTAACTAAATTAATGTGATTTATCTTTCACCTTCAAAAGACTTGTTTATCGTACTATTTCTCTTTCCCTTCAAATGAAATTCGTCATAGCATTATTAGCATGAGTCTTGATGATAGGGAGATAAGTTAGTGGAAATGTTTTCGGTGAACGGCTGAGTCCTACTCACAAATAATTCACGCTATCTTCCGCTTCTTCTTTCGTTTCTCCATTTTGGGAGCACAATCGGGACAATACCACACTTCATCGTCTTTAGGAGGACTGGTGATGCCAACACAGCTCCAGTGGAACCACTCGTATTTACAATCGTCATTATCACACCCAATCATCTCACCAAACGATACTCGCTGGCAGAAACAGTAGAGATTGTTATCGGCATCGTCACCTCCAGGGCCCAGGTGACCATGGTTCTCCCCGTATTCATCACTGGTAAGGGCAAACAGTCCCGCATTCATCCGAGGTTCATCATCATCGTCATCGTCCATTTGTAGACGACGTTTGAGACGACTACCACCGACTCGGACCCCCATTTTCCGCTTTAACAGGCGTCGTACTTCCAGAGGCACCGCTGCCACCTGAGGCGTGTTTCTTGGAGTTGCCAGACCACTAATCGCCAGGTCACTCATGCCATAATTGTCTCGGTAGTCATCGGTGATCACAGCACTCTCGGGAGGCAACAAATCGTCGGCTTCAAGCTTTGCGATGTCGGCTTCAAACTGGTAGAGATGCTTCAGCACGATATAAAGAGCAGTATTAGCAAGAAGGACCTTTTCTTGTTGTATCTGAGTCACTTGTTTCTGTTCTTCCTCAATCTTAGCGTTTATTTGGGCTTCCTTGGGGTGTTTGGCGAGGGTGGAGTTGGTTTTGATGAACTTGTGGAGGTGAGCGTCACGGGCCTGCCATCGACGTCTCACCTCCTGAAGTTGGGCGTCTTTGTTGCGGATCTCATCAAGAAGGAACTTAACCTCCAGAGGAAGGTTGACCAAGTCCTGGGTGTACTTTTCGAGGACGGTGGAAGTGTCCATGGTCAACGCTTCCAATGTGTGACGAGATTGATGAGTATATGCAGGATGAACCCCAATGGCTCAACGACTTTGACAACCCCAACTAACACCCAACAACCATCAATTAAAAGTCTAAAAAACCCTACAGTACAAGTAGTCATTGTTTGTGGATCATTGCTTTGACAATTAACGTTGTTAGAGATTTAGTGGGTGATTTAATCCTCAGTGCAGTGACAAAGATGGTAGAAATGCCCCGGCTATAGGTTTCAGCCTTGAACCAAAACTGGCTTACTCGACTTACTTCACTCTAGCTTCTGGCTTACGCGACTTTACTTTACCTTCTGGCTTACTTGGCTTCACTTAACTGCCTTACTTAAGTGCCTACTCTACTACTACTACAACAGCTTACTTCACTTACAACTTCACAATTATAACACAGATAGATAGCAACAACCTTTGTTGATTACAGGTGAACGTCACATATTATTAGCATTTTACCATTATAACTGGACTACTGAAATCTAAAAAGTGATGGTTTTTTTTTTGATGTCTACCAAATCTATTGAGGTTAGTACTCACTATACTCATGGAAGGTTGAAGAAGTTCCATAGAACACTCAAAATACTTTAAATCACACGAAAACATTTACTTCAATCTATCATTTATCAATTGCCCCACAGCAGCCATTATCAATTAATTGCTGGTCTATTCTCATTCGCGACTATGCTTGATACCCTCATTGATGACCCATGGTCGGTGCTTGCTCCGTTGGAACCACTGGGAGATATCCAACCGGTGGTGGAACAACTCTCTAAAGCATCTCCTGAAGTGATTGGACATGTGCTTTCGACATTACGCGATCAGCTCCGGACTCGAGAACAATCGCTTACCAATGACGATAGTGCCAACTACCGGTTCCTCGTTCACACCTATTTGCAATGCCTAATGCTTCCCAAAGCTCCCGAACAAGCTCTTCATCTTCACCAGATGCTTCCGTTGCTTAACCAGTTGTATCCTGACGTGTATTCGGCGTGCCACCTGATGGTGATGATGATTGTGGTTAAACTCCTTAAGGACGTGCCAACATCGACCAAAGAAGTGCTTCAGGACTACCTTGAAGTGGAGTATGATGAACTGCACATGGACACTGCCACTTATCTCAATTTCCTCCAGGTAATGATTGAATTGTTCCCGTTGATCCCGGAAATCATCGTCCCCATCTACACCGATAAACACAAATGCCAGCGCCACATTGAAGACAAGCTAGCCACCACCAGCCACGACACGTTGCTTATCACCGTTACCCTCGAGCTTTTCTCAGCTCTGTGTATCAACGACGAGTGTCGCAACTTCAACTTACAATACTTGCCAGCGCTTAAACAAGCCATGGCCAGCCGCAACGACTCCGTGAGGCTTTTGGCTACGGTGTGTGTGATTAAGCTTTGGAATTTCATCAAAACTAAGGATATTCCTGTGGAGAAACTCGCACTGGAGTTATTGGCAAATTTGGACCGCCCCGAAGCCATCGAAGGGTTGGCATACTTGCTGCTTAACGGTAAGGTGAAACACTTGGTACGTCGGGACGAGCAGGCTCTCGATCTGATTCTTCAAGCGGTGAAAACTGATGCTTACGGAGCATTGGTGGTGTTAACTAACTTAACCCTGTTTGGCGAAGTTAGTACTCAACTGAGGTTTAAACAAGCCATGACTCCCGGAGCGGCTCCCGAAGACTCCAATGAAGATTCCAAAGTGGCAGTGGACCGGTTTAACCACGCGCTTCTCTTCCAACATCCCCTCATCGCTACCATTGCTAAAGTACCCGATTCGTCAGCAGTGGTCGACCGAGTGGTCACCATCATCTACAACGTGGCTAACGTATACGAACTGAGCCAACAACGACCGGTAAGAGCCGAATTGGTCAAACAAGGAGCACTCAAAGTGGTGGTGAACTATCTTCTGAAATACCTGAAAGTGGACAAGCCTAATGCCGATACACGTCCCGTGGACGGCACTGACGTTGATTCCCGGTTAAACGCCATTCGAGCGTTAGCGAAAATGGTAATTTCTACTAATCCAGCGCTTGCCTTTGGTCTGGTGGATGCTAAACTGAGTGTACCGTTTTTGGTGGAGCTTTTAGGTCCCAATATCTCACAATATCAGGGCCAACTTCAAGCGAAAACCACCGCCGATAGTTACCTCTACGAAAAGGTAACGTCAGTCGATAAGTACGATGCGGTGTTGGCTCTCACCAACCTCACTCTGCTTCCTGATAAGCTGCTCCGCACTTATGTCATCAGTCGCACCTTTGATGACTATATCACCCACTTGATCATCGATCTGGACCATCCTCCACTTCAACGAGCAGCATGGGAGCTTGTGCTGAACTTGATCACCGAGCCAGCGATGTTAGCGAAGTTTTTCAACGTTGATGTCCCTGAAAACGAAAAGCGACTCCAACTCTTAGTCAAGCTTCTCGATGCGGCTGATGTTGACCTCCAATGTGTGATTGCTGGTCTTTTAGCCAATGCTACTTCCGAGTACGATATGATTAGTCAGATGTTGGTAACTAACTCGGTAAAGGGTCAATTGATGACGATTATCGCCAATATCCTCACCACCGAGACCAAGGAAACGGCATTGGTGCTACGGGTGGCTTATTTGGTATCGAATTTGGTCTATTGTGCCGCTAACCATGGCGTTAGCCTCGCCACTCCCGAACTAGTCCGAGCACTTGCGGTGACTCCTGGAGGTGAGGCTCAGGAGGTGCTTGCCGATGCTGGTCGAGTGTTGGCCCAATCAGCAAAGTGATGGTGGCTTGAATATATATACAGAAATGAATGCCAATGGGGGTTCACCGGGCCATACCCCGTAAATATTCGATATTGGCAGTGTCACCCACCGCTAAGTAGGCTTCTCCCAAGACCTCCAATGCACGAGCTCGAAGACGAATGTTACGGCTTTGATAGTAACGGACCAACTGCGAAATCTCCAACAGGGCTGCGGTAGCGTCGAGGGGATGGTTGCGTTGAAGTTCGACCAATTTGGAAAAGATGGCGATTTGAAACTCGACGAGGGTTTCGGTGGCGCTATGGGTGACAAAGAGCTCGAGCTGAGTCACATGGTGGATGTGGTTGAGGAGAAATTCGACCTCTACTGGCAGCGGCGGGCGGTGTTGGAATACCAGTTTGAACGGCACGAGCACTTCACCATTACCGTGAAGATGGAGCTTAACACAACGTTCCCAGGTGGTGCGGCTAGGTACTTGGTGCCGTTTATTGACAAGCACTTTGAGGAGATCGAGACCTACTCGGACTTGATCCAGCAGAAACATCATGGCTGCCAATTCGTCGATCGTCAGCGACGGAAGCTGGTCCCACCGAACTTGGTGAGTAGCAAGCATGTCACAGAAGGTCTTAACATCTGTTGGGGATGCTTGGCTGAGCCGGTGGACGGCGCTGACGACGAAATTGCCGCGACCAGCGACGGTGAGCGATGTCCAATGGTGCGACACAAATGACGATACCAGAGCCATTTGCGGCCATGATTCGACCAAATAAAGCACAAACGTATCGAAGGGGATGGGATCGGGGTTGGTGGTCAGTTTCGGCAGCCAGATTTGTGCCCATTCTGCCAAGGGGGTAGGATCACCTTCATGAGGTCCCAGAAACAGTTGTAAGCGAGTAGTCACTGCTTGGGACACTTTTAGCCGTAATCCAGGGTCAGGAATAGCGGTCAACGGTACCGTTTGTCGGTTATATTGGTCAGCCCACTGGAAAAGTAAGTTGGCGTAGTGAAGGTTAACGGGAGCGACTTTACCATCGATGTGACGTAACGGGTAACCAAGCGCCTGGCGTTTTCGAGCGAGCGTCAGCGTAAGGATATCCTTGGGACGGAACCGAGCGTGGAAGTCGGCGATGTGTTCGGGGTTAGCGATGGAGTGGTTAAGCTTCTTCGTCGGACGGGTTTTCGGGGGTGACGGCACCGCTTCGGCAGCTTGTTTGGCACTGATCCGTTCAAAGGGGAAGGTATAGTCCTTTTTCAACAGTCGTAAGACTCGAGTTCGCAGGAGGCGTCCCAACATCGCCGACGACATCGCGTGTAGACTATGAGTGCGAGTGAGATTGGTGTTGGTACCAGTGCGACAAAGGTATTGGGGATGAGGTCGTTAGTTGGAGTAAATCGCCATGGTTAACGTCGTTAGGTAGAGGTTGTAGTTAGTCGGTACGTTCACCTGTTTCACAATTAAGTTTTGTGGTGATTCTGGATGGTTATCCCAATTGAGGAATTCGTGATGACTAGCGTAGCTGGGACCATCGTGGACAGAGACTGATAGAGAATTGAACGTAGTCTCACCAACGAATACGATTCGTCTCATTTGAAGACTCTTTTAGTGTAATTGGACACTTTGATGTAGAAACAGAAGGTTTGGATAGAAACAGAAGGTTTGGGAGACAGAAGGTTTGTGTCGGAAGTCCTTACCATGAGTTCACATGAAGATCTAGGATGGTGGGAGGATAATAAATCCGGGCTCGGAGACAACCATGACGATAACTGTGGCGGCTTATTATTAGCAGGGGAATGGTTTTTCCGGGTTTTGTGGTGAGTCGATGGGAATACGGAGTTTGTGGTGATCATCCACGGGATATGGTAAACAAACGAACAATCGGGGCCTTGGCGGTGTAGAGCGACTAATAATCCCGAAGGCCATGAAGCCCTGCCGCTGGAAAAGGTCACCCTGACGGTTCTAGATCACCCCAAGACGAACCACTCCAAACCGACACGGAGTGGAGGATCCCCGATGTCGACACTCGTGCTCAAGCATCAATTTCAAGACGATTTCATGACGGTTTCACTCGACAACGTCAATTCGTTTGTGGGGCTATCCAGGGTTCACTCGTAATAATGTCTCAGGTAGCAGTAACCTTCTCAAGGTGTAGCCCGTGGTCGATCACGAATATTATTTGCTCGAGGCCCTGGCATTGGAAAAAGGGAACGAAAGGGGTTAGGGAGAGGGAGGAGACGACGGTGAGGTCACCAGCCTCGAGATTAGTCAGCCATGTCCACAGGGGCTCGACAAAAGGCTCGACAACGGAGTGGGGGCTCCACTTTCAAGCTTTGAGGTCATCATGGTGACAGGTGACAGTCAATAGGCACTGGGGACATGAAACGGCGGAGTTCCGCTGGTAGAACGACATGCTTTTCGTGGCGAAGGAGCCAAGCCTCGAACCGTGGTCCTTCTTTAAGCATCGGGGGTTGGCTAAGTCCGGGGCTGGCTAACCAGGAAACTAACCCTGCGAGGAGGATTATTTTGCCACCATTGTGATGGACTCACAACCATTCTGTCGTGGGTTGTCTGACAGGGTACGGAACTCCGACGTTACGCCCACAAAAACCTTAATCTCGCATTGAGGACGGGTCCATCATCGCTTGGCTAGCGCACGCCGGGCGTTGTCGTCCTTTTGTCCGAAGGCGCTGCTAGCGCTAGCGCTAGCGCTCGTGGCGCTAGTAGCGCTGACATGATAGTGCTCGCTAGGGCGCTATGAGCGCTAGTAGCGGCGCCGATGACGTCAGACGAGGCGACGGCCCGGAATTGAGCGAATTGATCCTTGTTTCCCCCCCCTCGTCATCCGCCCCGCCTCGCCGATGCAACACGCATTATCGGTGTCGACAGAGGATGCCGACGCATCGGGACCCACAGTTACGACGATGCAATCGGTGTCGGCACTTGGGTTTGGCAGAGGATGGCGAAGTCGATGATGGAGCGCCGGCGCCAGGTCGCGGGCGCCGAGAGCGCAGGGAGAGCGCAGGGAGAGCGCACGCCAGCGCCGCCGAGCGACAACAAAGACAACGACATTCACGGTCACCACGAAAAGCCACCACCAAAAGTGCCGTGCCAGGTCAATTCGCCCCGTGAGACCAACAGCGCTGGTGCGTCGGCAAGGGTTCGACCGAAGTGGTGGCACGACGAGGGGTCTCGACCGATTAAGGTTATGAAGACAAGGTTAACCCTAACTGGGAACAAAGTGTGGGGAAGCGACGACGTCGGCTCCAAGCGACATTTCCCTCCCCACAAACACACACATACTCTCTCTCTCTCTAACCTAGCTTGTGTTTCCTTAGAGCCATGAGCTTTAGCCATGGAGTGTTTGATTGTGGTTTGGATGAAAGGAGCACAAAGTGGGATGTGAAGTGGTGAGGTGAGCGCTGAGCGCTGAGCGCCGAGCGACAATTGCGCCAATGGCGCCAATGGCGCCGGGAGCGCCGCTGAGCGCCAGTAGGCGCCGATGTCGTCGGACAACGTCACGACCGTTTTGGCACAAAAAGCGTCAATTTTAGCCGCCAGGGTTAGTTTAGATGAGAAATTAGATAATCGCAGATCGTCATGGTGGCGACAGGAATGTCGACGCTGGGTTACCCCGACTCCAAGTGGTGTGTGTGTGTCTTAAAGTTAAATCTCCGTGGGGGATACACATCGACAGCGGTGACGTCGCATTCCTCGGGTTGCGAGCCCGCACACAAGAACAAAACAATGCTGGCGAGGGGGAGTGGGGGCGAGGATAGACAAAGGAAAAACATTCGAAAATCCCCATTGGGTAACTGCGGCGCACCATCACAACATTTGCGGGGAATCACCCTCAACTCCTAACTGGCTCTAGACGGATTAGTTTATGGCTAGTGTCCCTAAAGTATCGCTTATCATGACGTCAGGGGACCAATTACGCAAAGGGGACGGTGTGGCTCGACACTAATGGTTATCAGCCACCGAGAGGAGGGTTCTTGTCATGTTGATACAATCGGCAAGGGTCATGCGCCTCCTGCATATAACCAAAGGAATGGAAACCCTTACCGTAAGTGGTGCGTTGGCGATAATTTTCGGAAATATCGCCTGTTTCTCGAATACGCGGTGGGGGAGCCCCCCTGGCGGTGCTGGCTATCAAAGACATTGTCACTCGTCTTAGGTTTTGCAATTGGTGTTCCGAGCATTACAGAAAGACGACGAACTGGCAATCGGGTGCCGCGCCTCAGGTTTGACAGGCGTCGGCAATAACTTGGTATCGATAACGCCGCCTGCCGTGGTTCGAGTCCTCGGCGTACCATTTACTTTTAGGAAACCGGTGAGTCGCGCGAAAATCTCATCGACCTTGATAGTGATCTAAACCCCAATCATGGACTATGATGCCCTCCGCCAGGCTAACTCTGCGGGGTGGCTCATCGACGAGCCGGTGCTGCTGGGAAAGCTTGACCTGCTGTTGAAGCGCAATACCGCGTTCATCAAACGTCTCCGCATGGTGCTGGCGGAAACCAAAGATGCCATTATCACCGAGTTGGCAGCAGTTCTGCTTTCCAAATACATGATGGAGCTTAGCACGTCGTTGATCGAAGGGATAGCTCGTATCAGTAAGCGTGACGATGTGCTTGCCACGGTCACGGTGGCGCTGGAGCTTCACCAACGGTTTGGGCTCTTGGTGACACCAGCGATCAATCTGGGAGTGTTGGGACTCCTCAAGGACCCGGAAATCACTCCTAAACAACAGGCAGTGGTGGTGGAGTTGGTCGCCGAGCTCCAACGGGTGGGATTGTTCGACACGTTGGCCCACGCCGACCGTGCCAGTTTACCCTCCGATTACGCCAAACACTATCTCAAACTCGAACGACAACCAACCATGGTCGTTGTCCTCAAGGACTTGTTGCTGCAACGGTTTCTGCTGGGAGATATGTTGCCAGTAGTGCAACGGATGGTTAAACGGTACGGACCCGAGTTTACCGGATTGGAAGCCATCGTCCCGTTGGTGGAAGTGTATTACAAGGCAGTCGCCAAGCAAGTGAAGACTCTCCAGAAACAGGTGCACGTGTTGGATATCAATAACCGTAAAGCGGCGGTGAGAGTGGGTAGGTTTCTTCCCGAACACACCGAACCGTTGGCAGAAGCGCAACAGCAACTCGCCAAGTTCCACGGGGCGGCGGATGCCATAGCCACGGTGATGAGCTACGACCCCCCACAACCATTGGATGCGCTCGAAGCCGATGACGACACCAAGGCTCCTCAAGTCGAAGTGGTAAAGGCCAAATCCGATGAGGAATTGGTGTTTGAAAGCTCGGCCCAACGAGCGTTTTACACCGAAATCCCCACCATCGAATCGCTCGAAGCTCAGGATATCGAAGTGTTGGATGTTTACACTTGGGTAGCCAAATTTGAAAAGGCAGCGGCTCCTGAAGAACAATTGGCGTACTCCTTTGCCAAGGGAGGGTTCAATAACAAAGCTACGCAACAGAAGATCCTTCGTCGCATGTTGGACTTGAAAAGCACCGCCCTGCCGGAGTTCTTTAGCAAATGGAGTCGGTTTTTGGCGATTGCTCGTGACGACGCCCAAGTGGTGATTGACGATCTTGTCAAGCAATTGGACGATGAATTCAGAAAACACATCAAACTCGAACACATGTATCTTTTCCTCGAGTTGGTGAAGTTCCATTTGGTGCCGTCACACATCATTTTCCATAAGATCCGCACCCTTACCCTTAACCTCGATGTGGGAGCTAACCTCGACCTTTTGGTGATGATTTATGAAAACTGTGGTCGGTTCTTGTACTATGACTCCGAGTTCGGTGCCGATATGAAGCGCATGGTTGAGCTCTTGAAGAATTGCCAGCGCAAAAGCTCGCTTCTGATTAATAAGAAGATGGCGGTGAGACTGTTGGTCCAGATTGTCGAGCCCATCAGGGGAGTAAAACCGCTGCAGCGCCTCGAAGGACCCCAATGGACCCCGAAGCAATTGTTCGTTGCTCGGTTATTGGGATCGCAGTTATGTGTCGATAATATGCCGGTGATTCTTGCCGTATTCAAAAACACCAACGTGGTATTCGACCCCGAGATCCAACCGGTGTTCCTCTACCTGTTTTCGCATCCTGAGCTTGTTAATTATGATGCTCTTGGGCTTTTGGCTCGCATCTTCAAGTACGTGGTGGCTAGACAACGTCCCATCCTCGTCCGCGTCGTCGATGAAGTGTTGGAACTGGTCAAACGAGGACTCGAATTGAACGATTACCGTCTTAACCGAGTACGGATGGCACAAGCGAAGTTTTTGGCCGAGTGCTTTAACCACCAGCTTGTGAGCTTGAAGCTTATCGTCAACATTTGTTATAAGATCATCACTCTTGGTCACCCCAATAACCAGCCATTGCCCCATGCCGAAGTGGCATTGGATATGCCCGATAACTTTTTTAGGGTGCTGCTTGTGTGTACGATCCTCCTGGCACTCCGAGCCCCGCTGTCGTTATGGAGGAGCTCGGCTCGTCAGCTGGTGACAACGTTATTGGTGTTTACCCAATACTATATCTTCTGCAAGGGTCCGTTACCAGTGGAAACCCGGTTCAAAGTCGAGGAGCTTCTTGCCATGTACAACGACACCGTGGAATTGCAACCCTTACTGCTGCTTGGCGAGGCGGCTCGAGCGCTTCAACTGATTGTAGCCGAGCAGGGCTCGCTTCACAACGATGCCGACGAAGTGGAAGAAGCCTGGGGCAATCAGGAAGTGGCTCCAGCAGACGATGACCTTGATGACGAGGTCATTGACGTTGACGGAGACGAAGATGACGAAGATGAGGACGACGACGATGACGATGACAACGATGACGATAACGAGGATAATGACGACGATGATGACGACGACGACGATGAGGACGACGATAGCGATGACGACAGCGACGTGCTGGACGCCATGGACCTGGAATCGGTCGATCTGGATGGTGACGACACCCAGAGCCAGCTTGATAAGCGCATGGCTGCAGAGATCGACCGTGAGATCTCGCGCATCGTCCACGATCTGTGTGACACCATCAAGCGTCTCCCCCCGCGCAAAGTGCAGCTCGAAGTGCCCGTACTGAGTGGTGGGGCCAATTTCAAGTTGATGAGTCGTCGCGGAAAGCTGACACAAGTGCACCAATTGAAAAACATGCCGGTGGACAATAAGTTTGCTGAATTGGTGCAAAAGAACCGCCAGGACCAAGCCGCCTACCGACAACGGATCTTACAATTAGCTCACGATATGGCTGACTAAGCTGGCGGCATCCGATTACCTCACCTCGTCCACCGGTTGACATCATCGAGCGGCAGCGAACCCGAGGGGTGTCCCTAACCAGCAACTCCCTTTAGCCTCGGGTAACGCCGCTAACCTCGTTTACGTGAGCACTTACAGCGTTCTGGTTATGCCGACGGAGCACGCTGTTTCGGCACCACCACCTAAATGACATCGAGATCCCCAATTAGGCGATAACGTTGAGGCGACAATGTTCCGATGGTTATCGCCGGATCGTGGCCTGCACGGAGTATCACGTGGAGCCAGATATCTCAGATGAAATCAGCTGGAGATGAACGGGGGATAACAAGTGACCGCAAGTATCCTGTATTCCCCCCTACGTTGCAAGTACGACGTAATTGATGCATCTAATGATTAATGGGGCTATTTCTGCTCATCTAACCAGGTGTGTGTGTATTCGATGTTGTAACCAGACATATGATTCGATACGCGGAATGTAGGGACTTACAGAGAGAGCCAGTAAGGAAGGAGGGTTCTGGTTTGTACGGAAAAGCACGTTCCGGTCGGACGGATACGGATGCAAGGGGGATGAGTATGTATCGTCAATGAGTAGAGAGAGGCTCTCTTACAGGTCTTTTTTTTTTTTTTTTGCGTTATGAGCACGGGAAGAGAAATTTCGCTCCCTTTTTCCATCCCAAGGTGGAATAAGCGCGGAACCCAATGAAACGGACAAAAGGATGAGAAAAACAAGCTTAAACGCCATCAGAATGAAGGGAATTAAGGTAGTTTATCAATTGTTTGTAAGCGTTAATTCTTTGGTTTTACTTAGGTGAGGGGGGGTGGACCCTGTGACGTCATGAACGTCGCAGTGGCTGGGATGGGAACTCCAGGACATGAGCCCTGGCACTCACTTCCCAAGCTAAAGACCGCCCCATAACGCTAGGGGCGGCACCGTTTACGATATTGGATACGCACGAATTTTTACCTGCAGATAGTGCCAGATTAAATTAACAATACAAGAAAAAAAAAAAAAAAAAGTGGTACGACGCACCAAGCATTTGACAGGTGCCACACATGCCGTTTTTGGGGCTAGACCCCCTTCAACGCAAAATTATCCAGTTGTGGCTAATTATATGGCGCATGGAATTATCCGAGTTTGTGGTCAAATTTATACCTCACCCTATCTCCCCTCCGGAAGCCTATCAATGCCGCCTTATCAGACTGGGAGCCCTGAACCATCAGCGTTTGGAGGAAGTGATAGCCAAATCTAACCAATCCCCCTGAGATCGATATCACCGTGGGGATTAATTTGGTATCATCGCCACTAACCGAAACATTCCCCTCAGTTAAACAAGCCACCGAGCCTCCAATGACGTGATGGTGCGTAACGAGCTTACCCCCGAACCACGGTAGTAATCACAACCTTCTAAGACAATCTGCGCCCGGGTTGGACGACGCCAAAGAATAACATGGAACCATCCATGTCGCCGGCCGCCACACCTGTAGCCTCGATGACTCTGCAACTGCAAGGCAGCTTTTGTGGCCTCACTAGCCACGGTGCATGAGTGATGATGTAATCGGCAGACGCCACCTCGAGTGGCGAATTACATCCTCCCCAATTAGGCAGGTGGCCACAAATTGACTCGAATACGCTGACTAAGCGTATCCACACCACAAATACCTAAGTTATCACCGTCACGGGGGCGTAACGGAGCTCCGACATGTCGTGTTGCCAATTATAACCACAATCCTGCAATTAGCCGCCGGCGCCGCTACCGTTACCGTTGAGGCGCTGTTCGAGATCAACGGCAACGTGCCAATCGAGATGCTCGGCGCCGTCGGCGCCGTCGGCGCTGGCGGGGCGCTGGCACCGGACACAGTAGCCGGTTTCCTGGAGCACTTGGCGCCACAGCGATTCGCGGAGATGGTGGCGAATGTCGAGGGGTTTACGACGTTTGTAGCGAGGAGGGGAGCGAGGAGGCGTTCGAGTCGGTTCCGTCGGTGCCGAAGCGACGGGCTTAGCGCGCGCCTTCGGCGCTGGCGCCGGCGCTGATACGGGGGCTGATGGCGCTGCTGCTGGCGCTGCTGGCGCTGGCGCTACCGGCGCTACCGGCGCAGATGAGGGCGCCAGCATAA
Source organism: Diutina neorugosa (assembly GCA_030578555.1). Taxonomy (NCBI): domain Eukaryota; kingdom Fungi; phylum Ascomycota; class Pichiomycetes; order Serinales; family Debaryomycetaceae; genus Diutina; species Diutina neorugosa. Next base: position 183,418 of record JAJMSK010000018.1, on the reverse strand, counting down.
AGTTATCGATAAGGTGGTGGGCATTAGTCTCGACAAAGTTCAGCGCTCCACACCCCATGCCGATCACTTGACCCGTACGTACTTGGCGCCATCCTCCCGGTTGCGTCCAGAGCTGGCGCACCGATTTACCATGGTTTAGGCGTGGAAGATCAAACGCATCGGCGTATACGGTATGGAGAAGCCTGGTGCCCACGGCGAGCAATTGCGCTCGAAGGCGCTCGAGGTCAAGCGTCACCGCTACCTTCGTCTGGCGCTGGATCATTGGTTGTGGCAGTGGCAAATTGAGGTGGATCAGTAGCGTTTTGGGGCGCCAACAAGTACCGGCGCCGCGACACTCATCGTCGAGCTCGTGGATACGGTTGATGAGATCACCGACAAACACTTCGAGCCAATCAGCAGCGTCGCCCATGGTACGTATCAGCAGTCGTCCCGTAAGGTTTTTCCGGCTAATCATTTGTTTAACCGCAGTTTGGTGTTTGATGGGCTCATGGTGGGCGCCGCGCACGAGCGCCCACACCATGGCGCCGGCGCCGGCGCCCATCACCAGTTGAAGGCGCTTGAGGTCGTAGTGAGCCCGAATGTACCCCATTTGATCGTTTTCATCGGGAGGCACTCCCAATTGAGCTAACGTTTGCTGGCCTTCTTGACCGCCTTGACCTCCAATGTCGGTATAGCGAAACTTAGCAAGAAACGTCGGGAGGGCTCGGTTAGGCACCACCGTTTGGTTATCGGGTTTATGGAACCCTCCCGCAAGTTTAGCTACTCGCTTAGTCCGAGCCACGCCTCCACTAGTAAGGTAGTTGAGGTCAGTTTCGAGCTTTTGGCGGAAGTTATAGACCAATTGGGAGCCGATGGCCATGACGATATCGTCCCAATCTTCTAGTAGTGGTGGTTCCACCACTTCACCAATAAATTCAGGCATTGGTCCTGAGAGAGTATCGATGGAGGGTAGTACTTCATCACCGGGACGATTCCAATCGATCCAGCCTCGTCGGTCGATTTCCTCGGCAATTAGCGGTCCCAAATCAAGGTACAGTTCGTCGACACTAGCCTTTTGTACCGTAGGACACTCGCCCGCTAACACTGCCAATATCTTCCTCAGTTCCCGTCGATAAGGATCAAGCAGCACCTTACACTGGAACCGATCGGGGATCTCGTTTTCGGGAAGGTAGCGCCAGTGCAGACTTCCCTTATGATAGACGGCAGCGTGACCAATGACGAGATGGGGACACTTTTGTCGTCCCAGCGCCACCAGATCCATCCGCAGAATGCCATACTTACGAGCAGCATACAGCACGGCAATCAAGCTATCCCACTGAGCACACACCACGGGGTCCAGGCGCGATTTGCCGAGGCGATGTTGTTCGACTTGGGCGAAGAACGCGTTCTGGTCGATGAACCCCACCACCGCTAGCGGCAGCGCGTACGCCAGCGCCGTGCGTAGTTGGTACAAATGGTTATAGGTGAATTGAGACGGAGTCCGAGCGCTCACGGGCGCCGGCTGCGGCGGCGTCGGCGCCTCGATCGACATGGGGCGCAACTACTCCGAGAGATGATCTGGTACCCTGCGCGCGCGCGAAGTTGGTGATGTCGGTGCGGCTCAACCCGTCATCTTTTTCTTTAACCATTACCATAACTTATACACAATGTGTCTAAGACACACTATCTCGAAGTTCCTTTACCTCGAGGTTACTCAATTGAGTCAGTGTCGTCACCAAGACAACCACTCCTCTTTTATTCGCCCCGCTATTGATACCATCACCTCCTTAAAGGCCACCGCCTCGATTTCATGCTCAGGCCCACCTCTCAGCTAAGCCACTATCGTGGAGGAGATTATGTCTCCGATATTGTCTCGATATTGTCTCGAAAATGTGAAACACAGGAGGACTCGTTTCATCCTATTTTTCCCAGCTTTTTCCCATCCTTCGGAACTCCGGTGCTTCACCATCATTCCTCCCGCTGTCGGGGGTAGCCACACCTCGATGCACTAGCGCTGACGGAGGGGGTTGGGCACCCGGGTATTGTTTCCGTTTCGGGAATGACGGGGCGCTCCCTGCGTATTTTTCCCGCGCCATTAACCCGCGCCTTTGCCCCCGGTTATTATTGCGCGGAACTCCGATGCCCTCTCTCCAAGTAAACCCTCCTCTCCCCCACTCTAATCTACCGCAGGAAACGACACGTGAGAAAAAAAGCTTAAACCTGTAATAAAATAATTAAACGTAAAAAACGACTTAGGCGCAAATCTCGGCGATCAGTGTCTGAAACTTGATGATGATGTCTGACAAAAACCTGTTTACCATTGTCAGACATACCCGTGCTTCCATACCGGAATATAATAACCGCTCTTCAACTGGGATTGTATAAGCTGAGTCTTTAACTGAGTCACTGAGTCCTACCATTGATGGCTTCTCGCAATTACTCAATTGCGTGCTCTAGCCACCGGGTCGAAAAACGCCACCTATAGACGCCATGACACAAAAGGAGTGAGATAATCACATTGCTTATAGCGTCTACACACCACTAACGGACGCCAATTGGGCGTCGCTAATGCCTCATTCCGGCAGCGGACGCCTCGGAGGCATTAAACCGTAAAATCAAAAAAAAAACACAACAAAACCAAATTCTCGCTAGCGCCGAGCCACATGACGCCCGTCTCAAGACATTTTCGTTTACATGCGGTAGGGCTCGGCGATAAACTCGACCCCCAGCTGGCGCAGCACTTGTCCGACATCGTCCACAAGCAGGGGAGGGCCACACCCCACCACCACCAGCGTGTATTCTCGGGTCAAAAGTTGGCTCCATTGGGGACGACCAAAGTTTAACGCCGACTTCTCCACGTACACTGGTCCCTCTTGAAGGTCATTCATCATGAGCGCTTCCAGTTCGTCATCGTCATCATCCTCAGTGGTGCCCCGTCGAGGAGGCGACACTGCCTTTTGCGTGACATACACCGAAAGCTGGTGCTTAGGAGGTGGCACCGACACCTTGGTGAGCACGTGGAGGTCGTCGATCAGCTTGACACACCAAATGACGCGAGCATCGGGATAAAAGTGTAAGAGCGATAACGCCATGGAAATCCCCAGCCCGCCACAGCAGATGGTGAGGGCTTGACTCCCAACAAGCTGAGGCATTTCCAGACGGTAGGCTCCCCGCATCTTCAGAGCATGAGTCACGTCGAATCGAGTCCGGTTCACCACAAGCTCTATCTCACCCAAATCACTGTAAGCGACAGTATACGGATGCAGTGGTAAGTACCAGTGGCTAGCAAGACGAATGTGTTGACCGGGACCGGCATTACCCATGGGTTTGGGAGTAGGGATCTTCGCCACCACTAACGACGACGTGGGATGGGCAAGCACCAGGACTTCCGCCACGGGGACTCCCATCCAGTGAGTAGCATATTGAACAGCCACGAATGCAGCAGCAATTGCTCCAAGCGCTTTAACTCCCGGTTCAGCGTGAAGGATGGTGAGAAATACCACCACCAACACCATGGCGTTATGGATCCAGTACCACGGCGTATACCCAGTCAAATTGAACGCCAGCACTACCACAAACACCCATTGAAGCAACAAGATCACCAAGCCGGCAATATTGATGGGATTGGCCAAGTTTTTCCCCAATTGATCGGTGACGTACCACTTGAACAAAAACCCTACTCCGTGGAACGTCGTCAGCGCCGTGATCACCCACCCGGCCCATTTATGGACCTGGATCCGTCCCAAGTAGTTAATCGGAGGAATTCTCCACGCTAACGCCACCGTCAACGGAATCATAGCATAGGCAACGCGTCCGGCTCTCTTTAACGCGACGGCAAAGTGAGGATTATAGTTCCCGGGACTGGCGACAAGCAACACCACCCACATAGCAATCACTGCTACTCCATACACAGCAGGAGGCACTCGTCTAACCTTACCTTTAAGGTAAAGGAGATGGACCATCGTCGCGAGCGCGAGGTAAGCTGCCAGCGCTCCGAGGGTAATCCAGCCGAATTTGATATTGGAGTAGTGGAGATGGCTCCCGTGACGTTGTAGGAGGTCGATCATGGTGATTGGGAGAAAGTGGTGGACGAGAAGAAAACGGGGAGACGGATATTAGGAAGAGAGGCCAGCGAACCACGGGACGGAGATTGGAAATGTGTGCGCGCACTGAGGCGTCCCGATTGGGTAAGAGCGGCTCGATCGGGGAACGAAAATGGAGCGTAAATGGAGCGCACTGGTTCGAATCCGGGACGTATCTTTTTGTCAATGATGCCAGTGATGGAAATGTCATCGGTGCGGATTTCCGATCGATCATCAATCAAACTTTAAACCAAAAAGGAAACCACTTAAAATTAAAAAGGAATCGTCTAAAAAGGAACCAGTAACAACTCTGATTCTGTTTGTGGTAACGTTGTCTGAGATCGAGCGACAGGACCAGTAACATCATCGATGGTAATCGTACGGCGATAACTAAACGGGGAGAGCGACAGCGATGACGAGTCCGCGATGACGAGGACTACGGGGCAGTGCTATTCTCTACGTCTAGTATATGACCTCATCTCCATTGAGGGGGACGACTCGGGGCTATAGACACCTATATGATGTCAGCTTAGCCGCATCGCCAGGTCGACTCCTCGATGATGTCATCGAGTTGCGGACACTCCCCCTCCAGTTGCTTAGCATTTACGGCTTGTAAGCTGTGGCTAGACCTTAGGGTTTGTCCCGTTTTGGCTTGGGGTGGTCCAACGGGGGTAACGAGGACTTTTCCGGAAATGCCCTGCGTGTCGGCGGAAGTGTCTGCTTAGAGTTTAAGCCTCACTAATGATAACGATGTCGTTTCTCGAAATTCACCTTTTTTTAGTTGCGAGCCCGGGGACCTTTCCTTTCGCGGACGCATTTTAGGATTGACGATCGCTACGTCACCTCAGCGGCGGAATATTCTGGAAACTTACACCACACAGTAGGTAGTGGGGTGGTCTTACCTGGCTCGAGTCAATTGCGTCTTTGTGTGACGTCATCAATCCCCATTGATGTCGCTAAGCCACGGTCCTTGTTCCGGTACCACTCTTTGCCACTCTTTGCCACTCTTACCACTACAACATCTCCATCCCTCGCCACAACCATGTATTCATTAAACCACATCATCGACGAAACGCTCACGTAAGTCGTAGTGTGACTAATGCTTATGCACTCACCAAATCAAGCATAACCTCGGAAGCCACCGACCTGGTGAAGTTTGCGGTGTTTTTCGTTTGAGTAGAGAGAGAGTGGGGGATATCTAAGCCCTCAATGACGTAATTGGTGGGGGTCTCCTTGTCACCAGCCACTTCCACCAATTACCTCAATATCCGGTGGTTACGGCGCTCGATCCCAGGTCACGTGCAAATTTCACTAGCCACGACCTTTTTTTTTTTTTTTTTTATCTCAGCTGTTGAGAATCTCTCTGACGAACAGCCACCTCGATTTTGCGTCACCAAGTCACTCAGGCATCATGCACCTTTTGTGCTGGATTTCGGCAGTGCCGGAAATTTACTCATGCTCGGGGAACCGCCTGCCTGAGGGTTTTCGCTAAACTGTGCTTAGCGAACCTGTCAACTTTGGGTTGGTACCATCAGTGCCCGACAACCGTCTCTAGGCGAGCGATGTCCCTAATGACTAAACCGTACATCCCCAGCAATGATTAAGGACCAAAATGATGTAATCAACGAGTACATCATCAAAGAGTACATCATTAAGGAGTGTGTAAAGGGCTAAGTGCTAGTCCCCCAATCCTTGAATTACCTTTGGAGAGCCGGAGAGGGGTATTAGGAACCCCCACCACTAACTTGTGTGTCGTCCCAAGTATAATTGTCAAGAACTCGCTCAGTGTGGGCCCTGGTGCAGATGACATTTTGGCAGCGACAACTGTCGTGAGGATGTCGTCGCTGGAATTATTTTTTTCCTCTGGGGAAACCTCCCTCCATGAATATCGTAAACCCTCGGGGCTCGCAACAAGGAAAAAGCCAAAGATGGTTCCATTTCTTTTTTTTTTTTTTTTATCCGGGAGGTAAGGTCAGTGGGGGCACAAAGTCGTCATCCATCACTACCAAAAAGGTGAACATCAAGGTGAACATCAATCAACACAATGTCTGTAAAAAAAGGTGAACGGGAAAACCCTAAAGTCAGCGTAGTGGAGTACTACATGACGTGTGGGAGACGTCCGACACAGGGGTAGAGGGACCCTTGGGACGCTCGCGGCACAGATGGGCCCATGAGCCGGTGGGGCTATGTCGTCACTGTCGCTCCGATGACAGTGGCTAGCGCAGACGCGGCGACAATGTCGGAGACGTCTCACCCTCCCCTCGACATATGACATCACTGGCGCCACCGGCGAAGCGATATTATTTCGCCCCACCCGAGGCGCCCCGTGTTCCCGCCCAGGCCTTGGGGACAGGAGATTATTTTCTCTGCACCGGCATCCTTGTACTCATACCGCAGGTGTCCCAGGCAGGAATTGGCGCACGTAACCCTCCCAGATAATATTCCCTGGCTCAAGGCTCTCTCCTCCGTCGCCCCCACGAGCCCCGGCGCTCCCTGAATTGCGCCAACCTCACTCCTCCTGTCTGCCGCTCGTCAAACGCTATATAAAGACCATTCCACCCCACCTCCTCCGGTCTTTGTTTAAGCCAAATCATCTCAACAATACCTTTCCACCAATACCTGTGTCAACCAACCAATTGAAGATATCCTTCCCTCCTCAAGTACAACGACAACAACAACCCCCCTATCCCCTTGAGACCATGTACTCCACCGAATCCGCCCAGTGGAAAGCCTACCAGTTCTCGGACCCGTTCAGTCTGAACCTGTTTTGCGTGTGCAACAAGATCTCGCTGGTGTTTTGCCGTCCCGACTGTGACGCTCGTCCCATCACCACGTTGAAGCTGGAGATCAAGTTTGTTCCTAGCGCCCAGGAAGCGCTCTCGCTCGGCTACCACCCTTGTGAGCTGTGTGACCCCGTCAACCCTCCCGTGGTCGACGTGGGGCTCTTGATCAAGTGTGTGGCTCTGATCAACGACCAGCTCGGCTTTTGCCCCCCGCTCCTCGACGATAACGAAGAACGCAATAACCAACAGATCAAGCGCACCATCTTGGAAGGCGCTCGCGCCGGAGTGGGCTCCGAAGTCAAGCGCCGCATGCTGATGTCGCTGTACGGCGACCGCGACTTGGAACTGGCGCTGTTATCCAAGAACGACTCGGACCACTACCGTTTAGTCGACTTAGCGTGTCGCCACTTGGCGCTCGCCGCCGCCATGAACTACTTCCACATCCCTCTGCCGCGCCCACTGCCAGCGCTGCCCGATGATGGTAAAGACGGGCGCAAGCGCCGGCGCCGGGGCGGCGTGCTCGGGTTCAAGGAACTCGCGGCCAAACTGAAGCTTTCGGCGTGGCACTTCCACCGAGTGTTCAAGTCGGTGACGGGGTTGACTCCCAAGACTTACGGCGACAAGTGCTGGGACTTCTTCAAGAACTACCGTGCCGACGAGCTGTCGCCGGTGCCGGCGCGGATGGCGCCGCCGATGGCGCCGGCGCCCATGGACGCCTTCGACCCCCTCGACTCGGTGACGGCGCTGCCGGAACTGCCGCGCAAACGGGTCAAGCTCGAGCCCCACCCGATGCACTTGGCGCAGCCGCTGATGGTGTTTGGCCAAGTCGACGGAGCGATGTTGTTTGCTGCCCCCGAGATGCCGCTGGCGCCGAGTGCGCTGAGCGCGCTGTTGGCGCTGACGGCGCTGATGCCGGCGCCGGCGCCGGCGGACCTCGACCACATGGCGCTGTACCAGTTCCCCACCCTGCGCCACTTCGACCTCAACTTGCTGGATAACCTCATGTTATTTCCCCTGGAACACCTGCGGTCGGTGCTGATGCCCGAAGCCGACACCCAGGCGGCGTTGGCGCTGTCGCCGATGATGGCGGTGCAAGCGCAGCCGGCGCCGATGGGCGACTTGCCCTCGGTGCAAGTGCCGTTGATGGACGAGTTTTCCATGGATATGTTTTCCCTCGACCCGGTGCTGATGGAGGTGCCCGAGTTTGATGACTTCAACACCAACATCTCGATGGGGTTCCCCGAGTTGACCACTTTCACTTCATAATTTGATGACCGTTACGACTAATGCTATTAATGGGTTTTATAGACACAATACAGGATCAATTGTCTACCACTAACACTTAGCCTGTCACCGACGACTAGGATTTAGCCATTCCAGACTGACTAGCACTTAGCATGGTAACCATGACTAAGACTTAACCCGTCACCCATCAACACTTAGCCATACAAATGACTAGGACGTAGCATATCAACCACGCTAGCAAATAGCCAGACTACCACTTAACCATCTACCACAGCACTTAGCCTATCTCATTGATTAGGACTACCATTAGCACAGCCATATCAGACTGATTAGGACTTAACCACTACCACTTAGATCTCATTGACCAGGACTTCTCTCTAGTCCTTCCATCTCCTAGTCCTTCTTGGCTTGTCCTTTGGTTCGTACGAGTGGAGGCGACTCAATGATGACTCAGCGCACAACCATGCATGTACAGGGTGCTTCCAGAAATCCCGGAGCGTCGGGCGGCGTCAACAACACCCGAGCCGGACCCGCCGTTCCCTAGCACCCGTTACCTGGGCTAGCCTCGGTGACCTAGGGGCTATGCCTCGGTCATAGCCAATGGATTATTGGCGTAGTCCTCGTAGACCAGTCTTCCTCCTCTGCCTCATCACTACTCGATTACACCTCACGTTCCCCGTATTCCACCACGTACGAATTTCAGTCGAGACAGAGAAGGAAATGTGGCAGAAGACCGTCCCGAGTCCGTCGGCTCCCTTTCTCCCTCCCTCTTCCCGAATCCTCGGAAATAAAGTTAGGGCCAGATGGGATGCAGCATGAGACGGTTCTAACCCCGAGGGTCGCGGTGTTTGGCTCGAAGCCTCGACTATGAGGTTCCGGCGGTGCCGGAGAGCATCGAGGCGCGACAAACGGGTTCGGGGATTGGTCGTCACCACTCCCGTGGGTTAACTCCCGAATAAACCCTCAATTCCCTCGGGTTACGCATTTAGATAATCGGACATCTCCTTCCTCATGCGACCTCGATGGTTAGCGGTCATGGCGTCTTTTTTTTTTTCATCCCACACTTAAGGGTAAGGCGGGGATGGCGTCACGTACAAACCCCTCAGGCGTGAGGTGTAACAATGGACCAACCATCCGATGATCACCCTTTACCCCTAACCACAAACAAACCGGCAAACGACCCCACTTTTCCCCCAGGTGTCGGCACCGGCACCTGTGTCACCAGATTGCCTCGGAAATAAGGGGGACATGGCGCCATTGAGCGGTTTTCCGGGGTCACCGCTGGCACCATCGCCCCATTTGGTTCAACCTGCCCTCGGGACCCTCCTCCACTGCAGGCGTGCGTAGTCAGGTAAGCGCAGGCGTGAAATTCAGGGAGATCGATCGACTAGCATATTGTCTGCTGCCAGCCATGGAAAAAACAACAACACACACACCCCCAACGCACGGAGGTGGAACGGTTCAAGCCCCCCCCCATTCACGTGCCCCAGATAATTATCCCTGTGATGTCACCGTCTCGTACAACCTTACCCTTAGACCCTTGGGGCTCATCATCGCATATTCATCACCCTCGCCATACATCTCCAATGTCTGGGAGAGGTCCCCTCCTCTCTCCTAGGTCCTTTTGTATGTTGTCATTATCCCTCGTAAACTCGGGGATATCGCGCTAGCTTTGACCATTGTCTTACCATCACATCAATCGAATGGTGCACATCAATCGAATGGTAAATCGAGTGGTGCACATCAATGGACTGGTGCACAAAGGCGGGCGGGTTAAGCCTATCCCTCATGGTAATGGTCAATTATGTGGGGGATGATCTTTGGCGTATCCACAGATACGGGGTAACCCGCCCTCCCCTCTATCGAAGCACCCCGGGTTATATTAAGGTTGATTTTCGACCTTTAGGAGTGGTTCTGGGTCGTTTCGGCAGACGAATGCCCCACGAAGTCGCTCAATTGTCGGGAGCGGGGCTTGAGGGACAGCCTGTCCGACAACTGACGGCATGACGAAGCCGGACATGACCACTGTGGCAATTTCGGAGGCGTATGCCGACACTCGCTGTATAGAAGACAGGTTTTAGCAGATCGTATGTGAGATAGAAGTGACACAGATGTGATCAGAAAAAATGACAAGACTTAGGACGGGTTTCATAGATGGTGTTTCACTAAATGTTTCATCTACGGTTTCATAGTTGTTTCATGGTCGATGAAACACCGACTAGGTTTCGTGGGGTATTGAGGTCACGTGACTACACCCGCCATCACCCAATCCATCTAAGTGGTGATATCGGTAAGTTTACCTCATACGTCTTACCCTCGGTTAACCCCTAACCGACGCTAGCGGTGCTTTTTGACTAGACTACCTTGCTCTCCCCATCTTCCTCAGTCAAGGGTTGATGGTAGCGCCGTGCTTGACCCCAGACTGTCTAACCTCGTTGGTTTGTGGGTGTGTGATTTGATGATAGCGACAACATCCTGCACATAACCAAAAAGCCGCAAATCGCGAGTTCCCATCCGTGTGACCAACCACTTCCAACTCCACACTCTTGATCTCCCCCCTATACTGTCGCCGTGCCCTCGATGCTTGGACGTTTGTTCAAGCTGAGCACCGACACGATTGCTCCGCTGCCTGTGGGAGCTCTGCTGCTGCTTACGCTGCTGCTTGCTACCCACGATGATTGCCATACTCGCGGACTCTTATATGGTACTCCCAACTGCAACCCGTTAAAGCCCTACCACTTAGATGAAGGAGGCTTTAGAGTGGTGGTAGCTCAAGATCTGGGCACGCTTCATCGCAAGGATGTTCTTTTCGATTCGCTGAGACGAGCTCCGGGACTGCTGTCGCTGCTGGTGCTGCTGGGGTTAGCTCCAGGAGCATCAGGAGAACAACAACAACAACAACAACAACAACAACAACAACAACAACAACGAGGAACGCTTCCTCCTCAAGGACCGACGACGTTACCTAGTCTTCATAACGTTAGTGAACTCACCAGCTACATGTTTGGTTGCTTTCCGCTGCTGGAAACACAAGTCACCACCAAGATCCACATGCTCCCGCCATTACTGCTGGTCCACGGCGCCATGGTGCTCATTCTGAGGATATTCTCCCTCGATGATGACGTGTCGAACTCAGGAGATGATGATGATGATGATTGGATGGTGCTGCCTCCAGCTCCCGGTCCCAAGATCCAAGCGCCGAAACTTGCGCTGAGACTTGCGTTGGGGTTAGTCATCCCCATGGAAGTGCTGACGGATATCACCGACGTGGTGTTTGCCAATTGGGGGGTGGTTAACCATCATCTTAACCAGCTTCAAGCCCTTGTGGTCCAGAAAACGGTCGCAGTCCAACCCCAACCAGAAACTTGTCGGTTACGCCTTTCCGACTACTGTTTTCAAAGTGATAGCGACTTCTATGTCATCGTCAAACGGTTTATTCGGCTGATGGACTACGTGGTCAATACTCCCCGAGTGGTGGGGTTACCGGAAGAAGTCAGCGTCCGCCACCAAGTCCTCAAACAATGGGTACTGGAAGTGATCAACTGGATCGAGTTTAAGGACGGCAAACCCGAGTTTTTGGCCCGGCTCTTTGCTACCATCAACCAATACTTCCCCCGGCGACCCTCGACCGACGAAAAGACTCGCGTGGTCATCGTGCTGAATAACCAATTGGTGGCGAAGAAACTCATCTTCATCATCAACCTACTCATGACGGGACTTGGTCCCATGCCCACCATGGCACTGCCGGCAGTGCCGATGACGGTGGACGACCTGGCCGTCGATGATGATACCCTCGATACCCTTGACGACGTCCATCTGACGCTGCTGGCGCTGTCGTGTGTGACTCCTCTGCTGAAGGGATGGGCTATCCCCGTGACAGCAGCACTGACAGCAGCGACGCTGACGCCAATCGTGGTGCCTCACCGACTGCCCCAACTGCTGCGACTGGTCGCCTACCTTTCATCATCGCTTACATCGCTGCTTTCGCTGGTGGCGAGTTCGTGGGGCAAACGGACGACCCTCATGGCGCCATCATCATTCGATGATTATACTCCCCATCCCTTGACCAAACGCAACCTGTTTTACAGCTACAAAACACCGCTGCCGGCGCTCGAACACGATGAATACCCTTGGAGTGCCCCTCACTTGACCCTGGCCGAGTTTTCTCCCAAACTTATGCGCTCACAATCGATGCTGGAGCTTGTGGGGCTGCCGACTCGTCTGCTCGAGCTTAAACGCACCAAGCTGACGATGTATTTCCCCAAGATCCGCGACGAACTGGTGAAAAACGTGGTGGAATATAACCATCAAGTCGTCCACCGGAAATGTCAAGCGATCGCTCACCTGCCGGTGACGTGGATCAAACGGGATAACACGTTGAAGCTCGATGATCATGACCCAATAACCACCGGCGAAGGCGAACTCGGACTGCACACCATCGGCCACATTGCCCTTCCTCCTCACGTGTCCTACTGTGATGAGTTTCGTCCCGAATTCGACCTCCAAGCGTGTCCGGTGCTGGTGAAACTCGAACACGCCATGGCCACGGCGATGCGAAACGATATCAATCGAGGCTACCGTCTCCTGCGGACGGTGGTCGTCCTGCTTCGAGCCCGTGAAGTTAAAGTGGTTGAATGGCATTGTCAGGAGCTGGGATGGCGCAAACGAAGCCGGAGTCCTGACGAACGCAATACCGTGGCCAAGCTTTCGGAAATCCACGCCATGTATAAGCGCCAAGAAGTCGATCGCGACCGGCTCTACGCCTTGGTGGAACAGTTGCTCGTCTAAGTTACTTTTGTTGAGTGCTCTCTTTGTTCATTAGCCAACTGGTTGATTAAACTTCAACCTTACGGCCACACACTCGTGCCATGACGTCATTACCATCATGGTACGTCGGCAAGCATTTGAGACCATTAACCTGCAACCACTACTTTACTCCGGGTGACACTCGGCATAAATCTTGAAGTTCCCCGAAGAAGTCATATCCCATTGATATCGGGGCTTCTCACCGACGCTCGGTTACGTACGTCTCCAGTTTCATATATTATCCCCCCAATTTTAACCTTTATCCTTTCCTTCCCCCACCTTAGTGATTATGACACACCACTGATGAATATCAGAGACATTTGTTTACTTGGTTTTGTCATGCACCTTCGACATTAGATATCATGTATACAGACCCATCACCCCTGGCCGCCCTAAAAGTTTCAGACGTCGGTTTCAGACGTCGGTTTCAAACGTGGTTTCACCCGTCAGGTAATAAATCCTTTTCTCCATCACAAAGCCGAGCCCCGATGAAAAGTGTCTGACAATTGATCGAGTCTAGACTGAATCAAAACTCCATTACGGGAATGGTGGTCGGCTCGGAGTCGGAGCGAATCCCGCGCAATGTTCCGAAAGCCTCCCGATGCACGGCGAACGTGTGTAGCTGTGGAAACGCAAGTCTCCCGAATCCTGAGACACGCGGAATGTCGCAGCACCCTGTCAAATTTACCGATGGCGACGGTGGTGCATCGAGGAGTTTCGGCGCGGGGGGGGAAGCGGGACGTGCGCCAACCAAAACTCTAGTCAAGGTGACATCATAGGGGGGTCGACAGGTGTCCATGGATCGATTAGTGGCCCTTTACCATCAAAGGAAAAGCGAGGGACAAAGCATCGTTTTGTCAATGATGAGCCAAGGCCATTCCCATAGCGGTAGTATAGCTCCGTTTGACCCCTCAACCTCGAATAAAACAACCAGTAACTGTGGGGTTAATTGGGATGGTTGCTGTGGCAATTTGCAACGGAAAGTCGTAGTGTGGCACTAGCCACTGAACAACAACCACAAATGACCTTTGGCACCTGTGGATACGCTTATCGTGCCGACGATTAACCGGGACCCCCCACCCGTCGGGGTGTTATGATATCGATATGTATGTCTCATACCATCATGAAAGTTTAAACCGTAATCATGTACGTAATAGATGCAGGGCCGATGAGTCTCATCGCCGGCAGAAACATAATTATCGGCGGAACCCCATTATTATCCGGGACCCCCACGACGACTTTTACCCTTACCCTTCGAGGCAGGCGGTGGCCTGATCCTGAAGTGGGTATAGGGGTTAACCTGTGCTTTCCTGAAGCTTGGCCTGTGGCATTACCATCGGTTAATTGGTTGCGACCGATTAAAGTTTGTCCTGTTTCGGGATAGACTTTTTCTATTTTGTAGCTTCATTGAGGCGACGACGGTTTGACAGTGGTGACACTTTTTGATCCAGTTCTTTCTTTTTTTGAAGAGGTAAGACACATCGACGAAAATAAAGCGGAGAACACCAATTAGGGAGGCGGAGAACTGAGGAGGAGAACTGAGGAGGGGGACACGAGAAACGGCTGAATGACCGATTACCACAAGCCCCCCATTGTGTACACCGAATGACGTAGAGGGGTTATTATCGTCATCGTTAGAGCGTTGGAAACGGATTTCCTCCGGGAGACAAAGAGTATGCAGGCCCCGTATATTTGTGTTCGGTAATATGCTTCCCCTCCGGTAACGCAGAGTCAAGCGAGCCGCCCCGCTACCGGCTAAATCGAGACTAAACTCAATAACCCTTTTTCGCCCCAACCTCAATGTCTCACTTAATCAATGATCCACGAGGGCAAAAGGGGCGACAGGAGGGAGTCCCCCCGATAAGCTTTTTTTTTTTTGTCCTAAAACAACTTAAAGGGCTTGGTTAAGCTTGTCGATAAACACGTCGGCGTGAGGGGTGCCAAACGTCAACAGCGGTCTCAACCGCACCAGCTTGTCGCCACAACCACCAGCAATCACCCCGAGCTGTTTCAACTTGGCCACGAGCTGGTTGCGGGCGTCGGCAGTGGGCATATCGAATGCAATGAACGTCCCCATGCCTTGGCCCCGAAGCCGCAGGATCTTGCCCAGGTTTTGTAATTGCTCGAGCTTACTGTACAAATAATCGCCGGTGGCAGCGGTGGCGTCGACCAAGTTGTGCTTTTGCACTTCATCGATGATGGCCCGAGCAATGATCGCCTTGGAAGGGTCACCACACCAGGTGTGGAATTGCCGGTAGGCAAGCTTGGGTTGGAGGTCGGGTTCGGCATAGTAGAACCCCGCCGCTTGCATTTTCTTGGAAAACGTCACCATATCCGGCGGCAGAGGCAAGTTCCAATGCTCATGAGCCCAGAACTTACCGGTACCCCCACCGCCAGTTTGCACTTCGTCGACAATCAACATCACCCCCCGGTCTTGGGTGATTTTACGTAACCCTTGGAAGAATTGCGGCAGGGCGTGGTTGTCGCCACCTTCGGATTGTACCGGTTCGACGACGACGGCAGCAACGTCCCCGTTGGCCAAGATGTCGTCGACGGCCTCGAGACATTTTTGTTCCTCGAGTTTATTGGCCTCGACGTGGTCTTCGAGCGGGTATTGCAATTGCGGGAACGGAGCCACCGGCCAGTCGAACGCGGGGATATCCAACTTATGGATGGGTTTCGACCGCGTCGTACTCAACGAACCAAACAACCGTCCGTGGAAAGCGCCGTTGAAACTAAGGATCGTCTTCTTCAGCGCCCCCGGAGGCATGTTAAGCATCAGCAGCTCGATTTCCTCGACGGTAAAGTCGCGGTCGCCTCGTTCACGAGCGTGTTGCAACATAAACGCCGCTTTGTAGGCCATTTCGTTAGCGTCGGACCCGTGACTCGAAGTCCACACTCGCTTCATCCCCGGAGGCGCCGCCTTAAGCAACCCGGTGCGGAGAATGTCGCCATAGTCAGCCAGGGGGAACACCGCCAATGCCGGACGGTTGACCAACGCCACCACTTGATCGTCCAGCTTCGCTGCCGCGATGAGGGCGGGGTTATTGTAGCCAAGGGCAATCAGGGCGATTTGTTGGAACACATCCAACATCAAGTTGCCGTCGGCATCAGCGATGTAATTACCAATCGATTGCCGGTAGTCGACGATGAAATTGGCGGTGTTGTTATCGTAGATCTCACCAAGCAGGTTAAGGATCTCCACCAGCTTAGGCCCCGGTACTTGCTCAGTCTTAAGCACCGGCGCCTGCGGCTCATTAGGGTAGTAGTGGGCTGCCACCAGAAACCGGCGAGCAACACAGCGGGACACAGTAGCCGACCGTCTAAGCATCATCGTAAGCTTTGTAGGATGTTGGGGACACTTTTTGGCAAGGGCGGCGTTATATAGTTTGAGGTTATAGGAAGTCGAGTTCCGTGTTTGCGGGGGACCCTATGCACATCTGGTGTAGCCGCTTAGCGAGTGGCGTAACGGTACATATGATCCCACAACCGTTCACGTCGCTAGGAGAAGTAATTGACTTGATTCCAACACTGGTTAGGGAAGTAGTGGAAAAGAAATCGGAACGAAAGGTGGCGGGGTTTTCGGTTTTGTTGGTTGTAGGTCGGGTTTCATAGTTTATCTGCAGGACGTGTTTTATGGGGTGTACGATCAAAAAAAAAAGAGGGACACGAGTCCCGCACTCGGTAGACACACGACGTGTAGCACCCTCCCGAGAATACCGTTGCCATAACACTAGGTACTTACGGGTCGACGTTCCCGACGAATGGTGTCGTGTGTCTTTATTGTTGGTGGCATCGAAAATCGACCTCCGAGCTATGATTAGTGTGAATTGTCAACAATTGTTAAAAACTGCCACAATTCCATTTTCCACGAGAATTACGGTTCTACATTGACTGAGGTAATTGGCTTAGTTAGCTTAGAGTTACCATTGGCTTGTTTATCACTGTTGGAGTATCGCAAATGACCTTCCAAACTAGGCAGGACGACCACCAAGGCTGTTAACGGAAAAGTTAACGGTAGCCGTGGTTCTGTGACTATTTTCTTCGGCTACTAACAATGCCTCTGCACCTGCGGATTTCACTCTAAGCCTCAGGCTCCGGAGGTTGGGACGGCAAACACCTCCGATGGAGTCCGATGGAGTCTCGACCTGATCTTGGTCGATTTCAGAGTCAGTCAGAGTCACTCATCGTTGAAAAGTGGACCAATAATCGCAGGAAGAGATGTCATTCGTCCTAATTGAGTCGACACCATTGGCTCACCGATGTGACTCCAAACACCAACACTAGTTGATGTCGACGACCCAACAATCGGTCACATGTTTGTGTCACGACGTGCCGACGTGACCGCAAGTAGGGAACCATTGTCGCTAACGATAATGGACGTCGCTTCCGGTGTATAGGTTACGGGCCACACAATAATGTCTTATGCACTCCGCCATCCTCTCGTATCTCGTACCTGTCTTGGACAAGGTGTAAGCACTACCAAAACGCCTTATAATCGTCCAAAATCGTTAATACTTCGACACGATAAACGTCAGTTACGTACACCACTCGCATTCATTACCCGTCGTTGTTAACTTCACTTCCCCCACCCCCACGTCCATTTGTTTGATTGTCGAGGGCTTAGAATGCAACCGAATGATCCAATGACCCCGATGTCATGAAATTTCGTTCGTCTACCGTTTCAACCTTCACCCGTTCGTGCCACGGAACATTTTCCCACATCGACGCAACTTCTGCAATGCTGAAAGCCGCCTTTACAAAATAATACGCATATATCCCCGGTGTAAAACCGTTGGTAGCGTTAACTCACTAACACCAGTGACTACCGTTGAAAAAGTGGTATCACGGTATTCTCTGTGGCTTGTGGCGTTGATGACAATCTTTCCTACCATCTCAGCATCGCAGGACGTTGATTTTCGGCATCTTCAAGTGTTTTTTTGGTTGTCACCGAGCCATATTCATCCCCAACATTGAAGATGGTATGAAGATAAAGTTATGTCTGGGGCTTTTGATTCGCCAATCTTACTTGCGTTTTGCTTGTCGCTTGTTTATGCGCTTAGATGGTAGCATAACTGGGAATACGACGACTCTCGGAGTTTCCCAAGCAATACTCATACATCGCGGTAAGCTGGCAACGAGTGAGAAGCTTTCTGTACTCATGATGTTTTTTTAAGAGCATTGCTTGGCTTTCGGTTGGTTTTATCCGGGAAGATGGGCCCAGGTGACTACACCTTTGTGCCTGTCGTATCAATGTGAGGCCACTAAATGCCATAATTCTGTTCAAACTTGAAAGCAAATGTAGCGTCATATTGTAAGGGTTTTCACAACCACAAGAAAATGTCAATGGTGGGCTCCTTGTATTTTTAACCATCGTTCGAAGGTTGTGAGGAAGCTGTGCAACTAACATATTCTGGAAATTCAACTCCATAATGTTAAAACAATTAATTTGAATAAACGAATGGAGTTGTTTAATCGAAAACAACGGCGTGTGCATCATATCGGGTCAGACAAGGGTTTTTTTTGGCAAGTTTCAACATCATCGTCATGTACTGCAATCGATAAAAGGTCATAAAAAAGCATTGATACGATTAACAACAATGTTTAAATCAAATGAATAAAACAAACGGTGGCACTTTCTGTCTAGTAACGTTCCAACATTTTCTTACAACGATTGGGACAGCGACAACCTCCTGTCTGTGTCATTAATGTAAAATTTAAATCAACAAGTACATCGAAAGTAACTAGCAGTTACTATCAATTGATGCAAAAGTAATAGGTTTCAAAGCAGATGTATGTTTCGTGCTTTACTTAACAAATCACCGCATGTTCTTCGATTAGACACAATCAAACGCCATCAAACTTTCGAACTGCTTCTTAAAAACCATTTGAAAAATATACGCCATGGAAAACTGGCTCACACATAACAATTACCATAAGCAGTTCATTATAATTGGAGTTTGGGCTCGTCACTCGCTTCAAGAATAGGCTTTGAACATAAACTCTTCAGATTTGGAGGATGAAAAATCGAAAACCTCGAGTTATTTGAGTAATTCAACACTCTTATTGCTCCAAAAAATGTATTGATCCACAAATGATCGGTAAATGCTTTAGGACTGTGAGAAACTGTCTGCTTCAACGTTGACAGCTAATAATGCCACTTTGAGTCACAACTAGCTTTCAAACAATGTGGTTTATTGTAAATCAACTTCGAATTTGACGATGACAAACCATATAAGTTGTAGCACTCACCAGGAGACGTTTGGATACCCTTTATAAAAGGAGAATTAATTTTCTGAAAAAGTTTTGACGCACCGTTGACATTAAATTTTAAAACATCAAGGGATGGACAATGTGACCCAATTCCACAACCGAAAGTGAAAACAAATTGAACTGAACGGTCATTGTTGGGATAATTCAGTAACGAGGGTCT
Source organism: Diutina neorugosa (assembly GCA_030578555.1). NCBI lineage: Eukaryota > Fungi > Ascomycota > Pichiomycetes > Serinales > Debaryomycetaceae > Diutina > Diutina neorugosa. Next base: position 164,090 of record JAJMSK010000018.1, on the reverse strand, counting down.
TGGTCATGTCAGGGAAGGCTTATTTGTTCGTTGGTGTACCTCGTCATGTATGACGCAAGAAGTTATGTCGCCGAACATGACTTGATTTCATTGAGAGCTGAAATGAATCCTTCGTTCAAAGGTATTATTTTATTTAACAAAGGAGGATAAAGTACCATGGGGTTCTATTGAGTCGGCGGGTTTTGGTCAATTGGTTGGAAGGGAGACAATGGCATTCATTTCTTATCAGTTTGATCCATGTCTCATAATGGAAAAATCGTAAACAATTGAAGGATTGGTGACTAGGTGTCTACTATGACATGGTATGGTGTCGGTAATTTGATGCCATTGTTTTCAGCTATTTGCTTAATTGTTTCTGGTTGTGTCAAAGGACAAGTTTCATTTTAGGTGTTACATCAATTGACATATTCGTAGGTAGCTTTTAATGATTTCTTAAATCTACAAGCATAACCACTTAACTATTTGTGGTTCGAAGAACTAGGTGTAAGCCTAAATTTTAACTTATCCCATTAAGGCTTCACAGCATTGAGTGAAACAAAATGCCACATGGTTGGCAAAACCATCGATTGACCAAATGTGGTAACGAGCAAGACTCCCTTAAAAATTCTTCAATAAACACCGCCATATATATCCATATCCGAAGCGAGCTAGGGCTATCGCGGCACCTGAATGAAGAACCAAGTTTTTATTATCTCATATTCTGCATTAGTGCTAGAATGTGCAGCTCAACCGCCACATAGCAAGCTGAATTGAAGTGTGACACAAAACTTAAAAAGTGCTCACACTGGGGCTTTCAAAATGTCTTCAAAAATATTCATATCTATCGGATCACCAGTAAGACTAACACTGAAGGAACATGCACATGCACCCTAGAAGGATGTCTATTCCCATTCAATCAATGTCAATTCTTCTATTCTTTTGGCATTGTGTTTCACTGGCAAAGCTTAACAAGGGGTTGTTTATTTGGCACAAGCGGCACTTCAAATATGTGTGAAGGTCACTTTAGTTTCGCAGGCAAGCTGGCTCGAATCACGTGGCATTTACTCAACGAGAATATATTGCCGACGATGAACATGGCCAATCATGGATTTTTGAAAGTCTTCCATCCCTGAGCTATTCCCATCCGACCACATCTATCGGCAAACCCCATGCATTTTTATGCTGAAAATTTTCGAATCTTCTTCCTTACCATGGCATGCAAAACTTTTCCAAGAGTTAACTGCTAGCAGATTGAACGATCAAAATAAATCGGAAAAGCTACCCAGCACTGAGTGGTTTATTGGTATTCGATTATTGTTACAGTATTGCCTTTAAGAGCTAGCAGATTCTGAAAATGGCATCGAAAACAAATGGCGATGGACGACTTTTACAATACCTACAGACTTTTCCAGCGACCAAAAAGAAGCGGAAACAATCCAAATGAGCCTAATTAACTAACCTGGAGTGAAATATGAATTTATTATGGTCTTTTAGTGGCATCAGGATCGTTATATTGTCGTATGACGCATGTCAACGATGAAGACATAAATTCACCAAGGAACACTCAGTTGGATATTCAAACCAAATCGTTCACAGGATGATTCATAGCAACGGTTTGAGTAAACCAATTGGTTTATGGGGTTACTTTGAGGTGTTTTGCTTTTATTGGAAGACGCATTTATCAAGATTTAATCTCGACTGCCCTGGCCATGATATCAGACAAAGTGCTAAAATACAAATTGGATTGGAATTGGGGTAATATACTTACCATACAACCGTATCAAAGCTTTATGATCACGCGAGGTTTGCTATACGATATACGAGTTGCTCATCGCAATTTGGTGTCTTTGTCAAATACATCTACAACAAAACAAAAGATACGTTAATCCACCCAAACAATTGTTTTATGGAGTCGATACGATTAAGATGACCGTATTGCTTCTGGATTTTGGTGTTTGACTAGGGCATGGTATAAGCCATGATGACTTTGTCATGCAAGTGGTTCCTGTCGTCAAGCATTCCACTAAGCAACGACTGCCAAGAGGTGGCTGAAGGTATGGTGATCGAAGGAGTCAATGCTACGTCAAGATCTTTTTAGAGTTCATTAGGGTGGCCAATATCGATCGATTTCAATACCACACATTTAAATGTATACACAAACTCTTAATAAAAGACACCACCGGTTCAAACTAACACTAAACCTAAGACACGCTTCGTTCAAACGTGGCTTGTGAGTTTTACTAAATAGCGGTCCCATCGTACATGAAAGGGGGAGGGGAAACCATGGTCATGTCACGTTTACGAGGTCGGCGAGTCGAGGAAATCGAACGAGAACCGGTAAGGAACCGTTCCTTGCCAGCTTTCTAACCAGTTTCCCTAGTGTTTAAAGTTGCAAATCGGTATATTTTATGGTGGTGAATCGAACAGAACGTTTGGAGGAATTTATTTTTTTACCCACCCTGCCGAGTTGGTTTGTACCACGTACAGTTGCAGGATATTATGGCGTCGCCTGAGGTTTAAGATATAAACCTGATATTTTTTCCTCAATGCGCTGGTGTCCAAAAGTGCTACCCCGTCGACCACTGCTCGTCGGTCTTTCCTTCGGTTACTATCTTCTGGCAAACGCTCCCGTTTCACCTCATTGAACTGCCTCGGCCTGTTCAAAATGTACAAGACCCCTCCAGCTCAATCTACCTGTCGAAGTTATATCTAATTGATGAGGAGATCTGACAAGCGGGAGTATCTGGATCAACCCCCCGCCCCCTACTCCTCGTATGCGACGGAGGAGTATGGCTGCTACGATATGGAACAACCAGGCTCCCATCCCCCCCGTCCGCGATTGGGTTCGGGTGCCATGTCGGTACCACTGGATCCAGACCCGCAATTTTCTTATTCGCAAGAAGCAACCAATTCAACTTTACCGAGTACCGTTCCTGTTCAATCACAACCACCACATTCACTACAGTTTCCGGGACACATTTTGCCACCAACAGCGACTCCAACCTCGGTTCCCACCACCCAAAGTACATCGGGACTAGCGTCGTTACACGCATCGTCATCATCGGGGTCGGCTTCGGTGACTCCAGCCACTAATATGATGCCTCCTTACCCCGTCCCCATGGTGCCAACCTTTGCCCCACCGTATCAACCGTTAACACAATCTTCATTCATGCCTCCTATCGGGGCCCCGCCGACGATTCCTCCTCCGTTGCAACAAAATGAGCCGTATCCCGATCTTACCACCTTTGTGAATATGAATCCCAATGCCAATGCGCCTCTGGTGGATGTGGTGTTCAATGACCAACAGACGTGCCCCCAGTGTGGGAAATCCAATTTCCTGAACCTTCGACGCCATCTTAAAATCCACCGACTTACGGCCAAGTTCCAGTGCCAATTTCCGCGGCTGATTTGCAACTTCAAAATTAATAGCTATAACCGCAGCTTTGATTTCAAACGACATTTGGTTAATAAGCATTTTAAATTTGATGATCGTAAGCTTTCAAAGTCGGTGTCGTCGTTGCTGCAAAAGCTGGACTACATTGGTCTGTGTCCGTGTGGTTGGCGAGGTCTGTGTCAAGATTGGCTCGATACCCACCTTTTGGTACCCGACGATGACCCGCGTCGTTGTCCTTATTACCATAAGCATTGAGAAGTGGAAGTTTTATAGTCGTGAGATTGCTACATTTGTGGTTCGTTTGTGGATGTGTCAATACAGTATGCTTGCATCGGACCACATGAAGGTAACTTCTCCCGTGTTGTTAGGAGACCAGGGAGTAAAATTGGGAAGGTTATTTGCATTGAAAATGATGGATTATTTATCTGTCACCCCCAGTATTTGTTGAGATTTCATTAGGTTATGAGAGTTTTAGGAGTTTATTGCGTTTATCAATCTAATATAGCGAGATTAATACCACACAATCCTCGAAAAAACCCGATCAAAAATTCGAATTATCCTTAGACAACACCAGGGGATTCACCTGGTAGTAATATCCACCGTCATTTAACAGCAACTTCCTTAAAACCAGAAAAACGTAAGTTTGTTGCCCTTGCGTCAGACAGCGGTGTAAGCGACGAAAGAAAGAAAGAACCCGACTAAAACCCACCCGAGGAACTCAATGGTTGCGTCAAACGTTCGATGTTGTCATCCGTACACGAACCACGACCGGTGACAATTTTCACCCTTAAAATGACGTCTATACCATCAAAACTGTCGTCATACCAAGCTTTTATCCTTGATATTTTGCAACAAAAGCAAAATGACAGCATTTTCAATGACAGTTTAGGGTCAATCAACGCTGGCGGAGTCGTTCGGGATCGCCAGACTCAGCCCGAGGGAAACCGGGCTCGGGGGGTAAAGAACACGGCTGCATTCATTATGCAACGTCGACGTAACTCATCCTGGACGATGAAAACTGGCAAAATCGACACCCGGAGGGGGTTGCTGAAAAATCGTCGGAAGTGGTCACGAAGATCCCATTCGCCACACCACGAGTAAAATTTTTACATACATATTCACCACACCCTTATAGCATGGAAATTGCAGTACCAAAAAATGACGACGCTAAAAAATAAATGCCGGTGGACACGATGGGACATTTACAATGTAACCTTTACGTGAACCCTGACCAAACAAGTGGTGGGTATAATCGCTACACGGTTGACTTATCCTGCAATAACTGGTGCCATTATTTTCGGAGCTTATATCTAGATACGGTCGACGATCGCACACTCTGTCCAACCCTTACGATACGAAGGAATTGCTGAGGGCTTTGCCCGTGCGACGTCTATGCACATTACATAATGGTGCATGCTTTATGCACCCCAAGCGGTATGGACACACTCCCTTCTCCGAAAACACCGCCGCCCGTGACGACGAGCCCCATTCAACCCCCTTTGCATGGAGGGCTCCAGTCCCACTCGGATGATCCCAGCCACTTTCTTTTGCCATGAATTTAACAGGATCAATTAAAGTTAACGTTGTTACTTTTGACAAGGTCCGAGCAACGGGGCTGTACGTCACCTGACACAAATCCCCCCTGACAGTTACGCTTAATTCCCAAATGGTAATCGGAGGTAACGAAACACGGGGATTAAACGGCTAGTGGGTAAATACTGACCGTTAATCGATATTGTCGGGACCCTTTGGTTCGGGTTGTTCCTTGACATCGTCGGTTTTGGTGGTTTGGGTATCATGATGGTGATGATGATGGTGATGATGATGATGATGGTGTTCGTCATCGTCATCGTCATAGTCATGGTCGTCGTCGTCATAATCATGGTCGTCCTCGTCTTCTTCTTCATCTTCTTCTTCGTCTTCTTCGTCTTCAGCATCCAGTTCCCCGGTAAAGTCATCTTCCGAAGTATCATCGAATTGTCCCGGCATATGGAACGTTTGTTGGGCATCCAAGAACTCCGACTCGTCGTATTCGTCATCCAGATGTCCATCTCTCTTCAGCAGCAGACCTCCGAAGCTCATAAAACTCTTGAGAGGAGCAAACCCCATCGAGGTGGGACGAGCCAGCTTCAGGGGCGACTCCGAACTCGACTTGGTTTGGGGGAGGATCAGATTAACCAGATCCAGCAGAGCCGCACCACTACGGCCCCATAACCGAGGGGACCGCGGCGGCAGCGACGGTACCAGGCGCCCGTCATCGTCATCATCACTGATATCGGTCAAGTCGTCGACATTGGGCTTAGTGTACCAGAAATTGAGATCGGTGAATCGTTCGTCCATGTCAATGGGGATAAACCGTTCTCCGGGAGGCAGTTTCGGTTCATCATCTTCTTGATTCTTTTTGTGGTCCAAGTACTGGTTATATTGAAGACGATTGTCCAAAATGGAGGTGGTGGCCTCTCTGAGGGGAGGGAAGAACAAGTCGACAATCTCACCGATCTTAAGGTATGAAGAGTGCAACCCAGCAAGTTCCAAGAGCTCCATATGGACCTCGCCGTTCGGATTGATGGTGAAGATCCGATGCAGGGGGATTTGGACACTGCGGTAGGAGATGGCGTCGGTGATCCGGTTGCCGAACCCGGCGTAGAACGGCGTCCGCATATCTTCGAGGTCGTTGGTGGGTACTACTTCCTCGGGAGAGTAGTATAAGCGTTTGATATCCTGCAAACATGCCATTTTGAACACCTCGGGCTGCTTCAAGATCACTTCCCGCTTCAATGCAGCAAACGTCCGGTCGGGACTAAGAAGCACCGGGCCTGCGGGTAACCGCGTGTTCATTTCCTGGTTGATACCGCGTAAATACTGGCGAGTAGCGTCCAGCTGTCCCACCAGCCGAGCCGTAAGGTAGATGATGTTGTAGCCATTTTGGCGGATATCCTGGAAAAGCCGAGCTACCCCCGGGTGGGTCCAGTCTCTCCCCACAAGGTTCATGATGTGACCAAGAGCATCCAGTTTGGTGATGGTGCCATCGATATCGGAGATGACAATGGGGATGTTCAGCTTCCATAAAAAGCACAGGGCTTCGACCTCCGCCGTCAGGCCATAGGCCACTTTGAACCGTAATCGGTTTTCGCCGTATTGAAGCTTCAAATGCTTCAATTGGTCCAGGGTAAGCCGAAGCGTCTTAAAGTACGTCTTCCCCGGGTCGGTCTCGTTGCAGTGAGTGGTGGTGCGAGCTGGCGGAGCTGGAGTCAGCGATTCGGTGGTGAGCAGACTGGGAGTGAGTCCCCCGTAATTGGTTTCGTCCTGGTTTAAAATGCGAATGGTGCCGTCATCGTCACGATGGATGATCTGATCCCATACATCGACCCCGTAGTCGTCCAGTTCGAGTAATTTAAGCTTACTGATTTCATCAACAAACATTTTCTGGAAGTTTTCGTTCGAGTTTTCGATGTTCTTTTGCGACAGCGGTTTATACCCATCCATATCGAGGACGATATCGCCATTGACGTCGACCTTCGACGGGATATTAAGCTTCTTCGTCACCTCCTGGACGTGTTCCAATAACGGCAGTCGTGGCAGTCTTGGCAGTTGCGGCAGCGCCGGCATTTTCGGGTCGTCGTCGGTCAACTCGATGCGATCGTCCATGTTGTTAACGTCATCGTTTTCGTTCAAATTCAACGTCAACGGTTCCGGAGGTTCACTATCTCCTGTAGCTGCTCCCAGTTGTGGCAGCAGCGCTTCCAGCAGTGGCGCAAGCAACGGCAGAGTCAACACCAGCTTCAGTAACTGGTCTCCCAGAGTGCCATCGGCTTCAAACACAAAGAACGCTTCTCCTTCATCACCTAACTTCATCGGTAAGTCCGTCTTGGCTCCATTGACATATAAATCAATCTTCTTGTGGCTAGGCTTGAGGATTTGCAAGAGACCAAACCGAACGTGCCACGGCAGACAGTGCAACGTACCGTCGGGCTGTTCAATCACCACCACGTCGATAGCTCCCAGAAGCGTTGCTGGATTGAGCAGGGCAAACTGGTTATACACGTAGCCCCCAGCCCGTTCGAGAAATTGCATTGGTAACCTTTTAGTGATTGCGGGGGTTGAATGGTTCCGAAAATCTCGAACCGAGGTGCGACTGCTACGGTTAAGAGATGGAGTGATAGACTAGGTTAAACATGAGTCAATGAGGGGTAAATAAGGTATATCAATAGAATCAATCTAGGAGAATTCAATGGAGGGTTTATTATGACGTAATTGGTGCTGGAAGGTGGTCTCTTAGTAGGGTTGTCCTTCTAGTGGTGGCAAAGGGTCCGTGCGAAAGCTAGTACAATATCAGCTGCTCGCACAACAAAATTTAGGTAGCTAGCTACAATTCCTAGCACAGACCAATCTACACCAAAATCCTGGAGGTACAACTAATTAACTGATAGTCGTAAGTAATTGGTTATTCACTTAGCCTTAGTTTGAGTGTACTGGTGACGATTTTCGGGTAGCTATTTCCGAGGCCAATGTGATCATGACCACTGGTTCGGAAAGGCTTGTTCCGACACCATACGATCACTCTGTACCACTAAAACGACACAGTCATTTAATCTATTGCTAGAGAATCTTTATTACTCGTGAAGTATGGCTAGGCAACCGCAGTCGACTTATTGACAGGGTCGTGGCCACTGGCGATGTTACATTGGTGCATCAACCGTTTTTCATCAGCGCCTTGGTTAACTCCCTTAAATTCTCCAGTAACCGAGTGCCAGACCCCTTGGTTGAAAAACAAGACGAGATCACCTTGGTTCCAAGCGTAGGGCAACACGTTTTCCGGAGCAATCGCCGGTCTCATGAGCAGATGGACTTTATCGCGAGCTTCCTTCAATTCAAGAGTCGACACCAGCCCGTCGTCATTAGTGGTGTGAAGGCGATTGATACAGCATCCGTGCACTTGCAAATGAGGCTTACCGGTGACGGGGTTAGTCCACACCATGGGTAACCGTTTCACTTTTTCCTTTTCCCATGGGGGGAGTTGGTCCAAGGGAGTTTCTTTACCTTCACTAACCATGGTAAGCCCATCGCTAGTAGCTTTAGCGGGACCAATGAAGATATAAGGGTGCGGAGCGTATTCGACAGTGGTATTAAGCACAAACCGCTTTTCGTCATCGGATAACCGGTTAAACGCTTGGTTCCCCAGCACGAAACACGTGGCTCCCTGGGCCAATTCAAGCTTATCGCCGTTATCGTATTCGATATAGTTCTTTTTCGATTGAGGAGGCACCTTAATCCCCAAGAGAGTCGTCACCAACGGAGGACTCAAATCGTAGAGAGCCAGGTCAATGTGCCACCGGTAGAATCTCGTCTTTTTACCATCGACAATCTCCAGCTGACTAAGAGGCAGATGGTGGAAGGTCGTGTGCAGAGGGTGAGTCAAACTAATCGCTTCTCCGTTTTCGTTCCCCGGTTCATCAGCAGCAAACTCTCCTTGTCCCAAGATTTGTACTTGTGGTTGGTCCTTAACGGTACACCCATCTTTGCGTAACACCGATTGGTCGTGGTGGAACTCCTTACCATGTCCATAACCTCCAGTATGGTCCTTAGGCTCAGGAATCAGAGGATCGAACCGTTTCGTCAACAAGTACTGGTCAGCAGGACTCAATTGCGCTTGGTTAGGAATCACTACCACACAGTGAGTCAACACCGCTTCTTTGAGCTTCGTAAAGTCGTCGTCGGTAAGCTTTGTTGGGTTATTATTAGCGTATTCGGGAAGAGCAATTTGAGCACCAAAGGGCTCGATGGGAGTGATGGTCACAGTGGCAGTATCAGGCATGGTTGTGGGGTTGTTTTTGTGTGTGATGAGGAGTGAGAGATTGAATGATATATATAGAGACGGTTAGTGGGCCCGGGCGGGGTACATCGAGGGGTTGGCTTATCGCGGGGAATGTTATCTCTTCGGAGGCTCCGTCGGTCCTCCGCGGTACCACCGCGGCGGTGCCGAGTGAACTCGTGGTGGGGTAGACAGTGGCCGCGGAAAATCCCGGGGTTCGAATCCTCCCCGTGGAATTTAAATTGTCCAATGACGTCATCGGACGACAACTGCAAATGATACGAGGGCCACGATTAGCACTCACCACATTACCGACACTGACCGAACTAATCCACCAAGAACCGAGATATCAGACAATCCAACAGTTGTCTCAACGTGGTAGGTCTAGACCAATGACTCCCGATGGTAATATCGAACCACTTACGACCTGACAGACACTCTGGTAACGGTTATCGCTACCATCTGTAATTCTCCGATTACTAATGATATGACACTACCAGACCCACCTGATTGGTTAGTCACGGGCACGGAGACCTGGCGGTAATCAAGGGCCAATCGCTCCCGATACCGGCCCTGATTGACCGACGCTTCCTCCACTGATAACGACTTATCGGGCTTCGGCACCGTTGCCGATGCCGATCGGTTATGTCAGACGGTTTAAAAAACAATAGCAGTCAACTTTGACCGGGGTTTCTTTCCATTGCTCCAGTTTTTGGGTTTTTGTCGACATCTTGACTCAGCCACAAAAACCTGAGGGAAACTGGTAATGGTAACGACGTCAAAATGTCTTAGTTAACCTCCGACGAAAAACGGACCCCGAATTACTAACCACTCCTGCTACAAACGGAGTCTCCGGTTATGTCAAACTCCTAATTTACTGACACCAGCTGGCAGACTCCAATTTGGGGTTCTGGCCACGATAAGGTAAGGCGAAGCCTGAACGAGAAAAAGACCCGACGCTAGCTAGCGTCATTATCGCTACGTCAAAATTATTCAACAATGACATTAAGTTTCACCTTGACAGGGGTCTTAACGGAGCGAAATAACCAGGGCATTATCTGACGGAACTGTGTCGATAACGCTCGTCACCTTCGCCACAGCTCATGGGGCCGTGCCCGGGCTCCGAACCCAAACTCCAAGTCGACGACATTTAAGGAAATTCGACTCGGGGCTTCTACAAGGTGTCCAAAAAAAAAAAAACACAGTGTCTGTGCCGCCTCCCCCAGATATCCGACAATTGACGTGATTCAACGGTTGGGACATTGCGACAAACGTCTGAATCCAAATTAACGGTAATTCCCGGTGAAAATCACTAGCCACCGCACCGGGACCCCTTGCGAACGATGATGCCGAGACATATCCCTTAACCCATGACAAGGAGGAGATGGGGGATCCCCCCAATCCAAATGTCCTTCCCCCTCAGAGAGTGGGGGTCTCGATTAAAGTAGAGTGGGGGGATTTTTGAGGCGTAGAGGGCACACCTTAGGAAATAAAGTCGTATTCGATATTTTATGCCAGATTCACTCTCTGGCTAGAGACGACGACATTTGAGGGAGAATGTCGTGTGGTTACGCGCATGTCGCGCATTTGCCATCGACCCGATGTCGCCGATACCTAAGACATCGTCCCATAAGACTAGGACTTAGCCTGGACCCTCCACTAGGAATTAGCTTTAGCCCCAAGACTAGGAATTAGCCCTAGCCCCAAGCCTACAACTTAGCTTGGAATTCAAGATGATAACTTGGCCCTCTTTAGCTCGAGGTTTCTCCATTCTTCCCCCTTTATTCCTCTTTGTTTGTTCATTGGTCTTTGTTTCTTTATCCGGATTTGTCTTCTTTCTTGTTATTTCCTAACCAACCTTTGAGTGGGGGATATATCGAATATTATTCATGTCGATAATTATCGGACTCAGAGCTAATAACGATCACTACGGCAAATCCTCCAAGCGATTCAGGTCGCGGACATCACTGGCTCTGCACTTGACTATTTGCGGAAATAAGCCTCCCTATCCTCCCCCATCGTCCCTGGTATAATCCCCTAACCTCGAGATATTCTTTGCGTATCTTAGATGGAAGTGTCGTCGACATAGGGGTACATCCTACGACGTGTACGACTTCTACGACGTGTACGACTTCTACGACTTCTACGACTTCTACGACTTGTCTGACTTGTACGACTTCGACGACTTGTACCAACACTGGCGAGACCTGACAATGGACCCCAGTCGAGGCACCCACCGCTAAATACGAACGTCGAGGCGATTCGTGTGCGTCTCGCCGACTTTTCCACCGATGCCAGACGTCGAACGACGTAATCGATGCCCATGTTGTGTCTCACTACTCCTACAGGGACTTGGACTTGTATAGTCAACGAGAAGTCTCGGATAGGTCTCCATAAGTGACCCTCCAACGGAAGATGACAATTACGGAAGTTACCGAGGGCCTCGTAGACGTAAACTTAGTTTCACTTTACACTTTTTGCCTCTCCCAGAAAGGGATAAAAATAAAAAACCCCAGACACATGATGACAGCTAGTAGCCGCATCGACAACCACAGAAAAGCGGAAACAAGGAAGCGCATTTCCAGTTTCCGCGTCAGGGCTCCTAACCCGAAGGGGAATGACGGAAAACGTGGCGCATTACTCCCCCCCATCTTTAGTCAAATGTGCAGAGCACAAGTCATGGTATTCAGTAGAGCATTATGACTTGAATTCAGTGTCCAAATTGAGTACGGCACTACCCAATTTTGGATTTATCTACTAAACTTTCAAGGCGGTGGGTGCCAAGAGGTTTTTGTGTAAAAGAGGGGAGAGGGAGGGTTCGCCTCTTTTTCATCGTATTCGGTTCGTAATTAAACGGGCCAGGGCTCCGTAACCCGAGAGGTAGAGCCGCCTCTTCGTATCCCTTTCCCCTCTCGAAATGACGAATTAGTCACCCCCCTTAATTCGAGTAACCTCGTATACACTCTAACCGTGTCTAACTGTGTATTTCCTGTCTATTCGACGTCGTTGAGGGCTTGTTCAAACTCGGCGTGACGAGATTCGATTTCGTCGACAAGCTTAGCGATCCGTTTCCGAGCCAAAGGGAAGTACGGGTTCACCAAGATGGGACGTAAGTCAAACCGGTTATCGTCGGGCAGATACGCTTCGGCATGGTACAGCGGGGTGATCGTGGTCATTTTGTGGCGGTTGACGGCGTAGAAAAAGAAAAAGCGTTGCACTTTGTCGGCGATTTGTCGAGCGCTTAAGTTATGAGGAGGTTGCAGCCATTGATGGTATAACTTGACGAACATCGATGTGGGGCCGCACTTTTCCACTTTGCGTAACCGTCCGAACACCAGCAATTCATCGTAGGTCATCCCCATATCCGCTTCGTCCAGTTGGACGTTGGTTTCCGTAGTGGGCTCGAGTTCCGCCGTAGGGGTAGCGTCGAGGAATTGACGTAAAATGGGGAGCTCAAACGCTGGTTCGGCCCACGTAAGGAACTTCTTAAGGTCGTTTTTCAGCACCCCACCAATGGGGTTGATATCGGCACTCGAACAATCATACTTGGTCAAATAGCCTCGCAAACACTCATCGACATTGGCACTACCAAGCACCAATAATCCCAGCGGTTTCAGTCTCGTCCACGGTAAGAGTTGAGCGAACAAATACAGCATCACCATCCGTAACCGGGCCTGAATGTTTTGGAGAGCCAAGTTCTCGGTGGAAGAACCACCAAACACTTTGAACATGGGACGTTTCCCCGTAGCCACTTCAAACAACAGCACCACCAGCAGCACGATGGTATCGATGTCGACATCAATATGGTACAGTCCGATATCCGCGGCAAGCTGCTTTGCACGTTGCCTCGTTTCCTTCAGAGAGTTCTTGGTCCCCATATACGACGTGTAGAAGAGCTCCTTAGCGATAGCTTGCGGCAGATCGGGAGTAAAGTCTTCGATACGAGTAAGGTCCCTGACATCTTGTAACGCTTGCTGATTACCATCCTGAATGGCTTCGTACACCATCCGACACATGCTATGGACAATCACTGCTGTCGAACACGAGTCGAGTCCTCCCAGCAACGGAAGGAAGAACCCTCCCGTCTTCGAACGCCGTAAGTAGTCCCATAACCAACAGGCAGGGCCCTTAGCAATCTCCACCGGAGGTTCGGGCACGAGGGCTTGTCGCGGAGCCAGCGGAGTGATTTTAGGGTCAAATTCGTGGCCCAGAGGACACATGTGCACGTGGAAGGCATCGATAGCATGGTAAGGCTCGGTGACCTTCAGCAGCTGGTAGTTCATCGAGATCTTGTGACGGAACGCACTCACCTCATCCAAATCGACGGTGGCGGTCACCACTTCGATATCGTCCATGGAAAACAGACGACCTTGGCCCACCACTTCGCCATTGATGACGATACAAGCACTACCATCATAGTACAACCGATCACCATCACACCCCCGTTGGTTAGCGTATAAATACAACCCACCACACTTACGAGTCGCCTCAGTGATAAGTTCAAGCCGAGTAACAAGCTTACGGAGCTCATGGTGACTCCCCAGCGAATTGGTAAAGATTTCGACCCCAGCAAGTGCCATCTGGATATGGGGCAGCTGGGGAGTGAAAAGCTCCTCACACGTCTCACATCCGATCCGAGTATCGGCAGTGTTGATGATACAGTCCCCAAACGGTACACTGTGTTCGCCATTGATCTGAGCAATGTCTTCGGAGAGCTGGAACGTTTCCCAGTACTTGGGCTTGTTCCAGGGAGTAAAGTAGCGCATTTCCCGGTAATTGCCATCGTTAGCAAGGTACATTTTCGGTCTGATCAAAAGGATCTTCCCGTCGTACGAAATTAACCGACAATTGTACTTGATCAGGTTATGGATCACCGGCATCCCAATATCCAAAAGAATCCCATGAGTTCTGGGGTCGCTAAGGATCTCCTTGTACATGATCCAGCAATTGTCGTAGAGCTCGGTTTCAGCAAAGTGGTCGAGACATCCGTAACCACACACTTCGAGCTCGGGACCCATCCGCAACTGGGCTCCGGCTTGTTTCGCCTGGCGAATCAGCTCGATGATCCGATCCCGGTTTCCTTCAAAGTCAAGCGCCCATTGGTTGAGGTTGCACGTGGCAACGGTGGTGAAACGACCCATGGGGGTATGGAGAGTGATTAGCTACTATAGGCCCCGGTTGAGGGTGGTGCGAATATCCGTGCGGCTTGGTATCGATACCATTTCCGACACCAGCGCGATGTCGCAAAAAGTTCGTAAACTATGACGGAAGTGGTATCGGAAATGCTCCCGATGCGTGTCGACAATGACATCATACAAAAGTCGTAAAGGCAAGTCAAACTATATATACCTTAATGTCGACACTACTTATACATCTGTAGAGCGAGACCCATATTATATAACATAATGCACTCATATTATTCATACCACATTGCTACGGGCTGTGTTTCCGGATAAATGCCATTGATGTCATCAGATATGTGCCGTAAAAGTGAATGGTACATTTCCGGTTATGGGCGATGGGCATTTTCCGTTCGATGACGTATAACGGATAAGTGCCTTATCGCCGGCGCTAGTGGCTAGAAGGGGTCCAAAATCGAGAATATAGGCTTCTGGAACACTATCGTCGGGATTAGGGTTCCCCTATATTGATGATGGCAGTGGTTTACTACTATGTTTGAATGAAATGGTTATTGAACAGAAATTATATGATGGAAATGCTCTATCACTCTATAATCGACTATCACGTTAAAATGATTCTAGAGTCGATCGAGGTAGGTTTCCGGAGCGTCTGTTGCATTGCTTTATCTCGCTAGTTTGCGCCAAAGTAGTTTCCACACATGATGGTGTTCTTTTTTTGGAATTTTTTTTCTCGATAATTATCCCAGAGATTTTAGTTGGGCAACATGGGTACCCATGTCGTGCGCCATCAGTGTCTTGACAAATGTCTCGCCTCAGGTAGACAAGTGTCAGAGAGTCGTGACAGTGCCTAGCGCCGTATATCCCCACAATGAGCCCGCGGTTCCCCGGAGAGATCCACAAACGCACCCCCAGGGCTTGTGGTCAATTACTAATGTCACCTCGATCTATAGTCTATCATTACTCAATTTAGCCGCCTAGATTACTCTGGTTGACGTTGCTGAGGCACCGAGGGCATTGCCGTCATCCCCCATTTGCTCAACATCGCCTTATCTTCGTCCCACCCCGAACACATCGTCGTCAACATCCTCTCGCCAGTGAAGATAGCGTTACATCCAGCCATAAAGCAGAGAAATTGCTCATGTTCTTTCATGGTGTATCTCCCAGCAGCAAGACGGACAATCAGCTTGGGCATCACGAGTCGAGCCGTGGCAATCGTCCGTAATACGGCATCGAACGAAAGCTTACGCTTTTGGTCAACAAGCTTCGCCATCGTCGCTTCCACAGGAGTTCCCTTGATGGGGACAAGCCGGTTGATCGGAAGCAGTTCCGGGTGAGATGGCATCGTCGCTAACGTATGGAGAAACGATACATGGTCGGCTTCAGTTTCTCCGAGCCCCAAAATGCCTCCAGTACACACCTTAATCCCAGCATCGTGGACGTGTTTAATCGTGGCTAACCGGTCATCGAACGAGCGAGTGGTGATGACTTTGGGGTAGTGTTCTCGACTGGTATCGATATTGTGGTTATAAGCAGTGAGTCCCGCTTCCGCTAACTGCTGAGCTTGAGCAGCATCGATCATGCCCAAGGTGACACACGTTTCCATCCCCAATTCATCGTTGATACGAGATACCATGTCGCCGATGCGTTTCATCGCCAGCTTTCTTCCCTTCATTTCTCGCCACGCTGCTCCCATACAAAACCGAGTCAGTCCGTTGGCTTTAGCCTGACGAGCCTTGGTCATCACCGTATCGATGTCGATCATTTTCTCCGCTTTGACCCCCGTGTCGTAGCGAGTCAGTTGAGCACAATAACCACAATCCTCAGAACATCCTCCCGTTTTGATATTGAGCAACGTACAAAGCTGAACAGCACTGGGATCATGGAACCGACGATGTTGCAATTGAGCCTGGTGTACCAACTCCATCAACGGAGTGTGGTAGATATCGCTGATCTCATGTTGACTCCAATTGCTCGTGACTCCACCAATGGCTTTAGTCATGGCACTGGACATCTTTCTCACATTGATTAACCGGATCATGGTAAAACACCTAAGGTGATTGATGGGTTTTTCTGTAGGGATTTCTGTTGGCTTTATGTAGGCGGTAGTCCTCACCTATACCTTACAGATGACAAATTAATCCACCCAAAAAAATCACCAAAGATGGGATGGTCTGTGGTAACCATTGGTCGGTGTGTCTGGCTTATCTACGTCGTCAATCGACAAGCGAATGTCGCTAATCTGACATTGGTTATCTCTTTAAACTGATTGGTGGGCTTCAATAACCTTAATGGAAAAAACTGCACATAACGATGACTCGTTATGACTCCCCCTGCACTAACCACGTTGACTCCTCATGACTCTCGCGATGACTCCAGCGACAATACCCTACTCTAACCAGCCCCACAAACATGCCACCACCTCACCAAACCCGCCATTTTATTCCTCATAACCACTTCGCCATTGTTAGTCGCTTTCCGGTCCCAAAAACTCCACCAGAACCCCTATTTCACCTCCCAACACCCAACGCTTAGCCGCACCGTCATCGCTGCACGGATGTTTGTGCCCCCTAAGACGCACCATCCCGATTGCGCTTAGCCCAACAACTCGACGATCTACCAAGCATAAATAGCTCCTGCCAGCCCAGTGGTGGAGCCAGGCAACCCGTGATGGACTCTACCGATGAAACCAGCAAGCTCTCGAATGAACGCAACCATCAGCTCACCTTAGGGGAAGCGTTAAGCGATGCGGAAGCCCTGATTGCTACTAATGATCCAGTGCTTGATCGCAGCCAGCTCGACCGAGTGTACCGGAAGTTGGACTACCGGATCATTCCGGCGTTGTGGGTGCTCTACTTCTTGACTTCGTATGGTTCCAACTCGTATGGGCTCACCCTTACCATGAATAAGGAAGTGGGACACTCGTTGTCCCAGCAGCTCCATCTTACCAGTCACGATACTGCCATTGCTCTGGCGTTATACTATGTGGGTTATATTATCTTTGATGTGCCGATGAACTTGATCATGACCAAGGTGGCTCCGCAAGCGTGGCTTCTGCGGATCGTGATCACGGTGGGACTTGTCTACGCTTGTTACCTGGCGTTACTGAACCGTGGTGGAGTGATTGCCATCAGATTCATCCTGGGGATGGTGGGTGCTGGTACTTGGCCCGGTCTTACCTACTACGTGCTGTTGTGGTATCCTAATGACCGACTGACTCGTCGTATTGGTTACTACTACACTGCGGCGCAGCTTTCGGCAGCGTTAGCGGGGCTTTTGAGTGCTGGGTTCCAACGTATCGATGGTAATCGAGGGTTTACCGGTTGGCAATGGATGTACTTGACTTATGGGGTCATCACCATCGCCGTGGGGATTCTGCTCATCTGGTGGCTTCCTGATCGTCCCTTCCATCAACGCAAGCCTAAATCGAATAAAGTGGTGGACACCTTGGATAAATTGACCACTCCTCCTCTGCCATTATCTCCTGAAGATGCTGAATTGCACCGCCTTGACTTTGAACACCGGTATAAGCTTGTGGAGTGGACCTGGGAAGACGTCGTCGCCATTCTCCTCGACCTCCGCATCTGGCCCTTAATCATCATGTACTTTGGCGTTGTGGGTACTGGGTTTGGGCTTGCCGTGTTTGGACTGACGATCATTGCTGCTCTCAACCCTAGTTTGACCGGGATCCAAGTATCGCTTTTATACGCTCCCATCTGGCTTTTCGACCTTGGCGGGATCTTATTAATCACTCCGTTTGCCGACCGCTTCAAACGGTTGCGTCCGGTGATCTTTTCCGCTTGTTGTTGCGTGATCATGTGTGGGTTATTCGTGATGACGTTCGCTCATGGCTTCTGGAACCGGTGGGCGGGATTGCTCATCTGTGGCTTTGGTCTTGGTCCCACCGTCCCCATCACCATGGCATGGGGGGCCGAGATCTTCTTTGCTGATTATGGTGATGTGGGTACGGCGGTGGCAGCAGCAGTGATTCTGGGGCTTGGTAACCTTGGTCTGGTGACGTCAACCTACGCTTTGTACCTGGGATGGCCCGCGGATAAGCCTCGGTTATACAAGTACTCCAACATGATGTTGGTGGTGATGTTGGGAGCGTCGGTGATTGCGTGTGGAATTGCGTTCTTGCTTCGCCATCGGGTCAAGCCCCACCAGTTTACTCTGAGATTCCGCAAGTAGATTTTGCAACCGATGACTTGTCTGTAAATAGCACTAATAACCCTCGCTATGTCACGTTGCTTATTTATTAAGAATACTAATTACACGATAAATGGTACTTTATTGTCATGGATGTATATTTCATTTTGTTAAGGGTAGTTAATTATAGGTTGTCGGTAGATGGGGCTGTGTTGTGACACAGAACCTATACACGGCTCCACTAACTCAAACCACTTGTTTTTATAGCCACATTCTTTGAACGTAAAACGATTTTAAAGTCACATCCCTATGACAGTCAATTGTCTAGGATTCTCCATTGTATTCTCAATAATCGTGAAAACCTCGCTCTTCCTACTGTATAGCTCTCCCAACTGTGTAACTGGTATATAAGTTTCATTGTATCATGATTGTCTAAGAGTGATTTCAACAAGCTAATGGGTAGTCTTGCTTACTATGCCATGTAATAAACATATGAAGGGTGTGGATGCAGTTTTACAGAAGGAACCAACGGACTTTAATCAGAGTTATATATCGAAGAAATTAGTATATCTTTACTGTATTTCCAAGCAAACTCAGACCTCAAACTGACTCCATTTCTACCTTAATACCTCAACACTCCATAGTCATAGTCTATGTCAAAAGACACATCAAAACAACCCAATTAAACCACATTTATCAAGTCACTTACCCAACCACTTTGTCCTCTGTTTCTCTAAACCTCTTTCTTACCATTATTCTAACATAATCGTAACATTAACTTATCTCACCATATCACCCTCGACCACATTCGCACACCCCTATGACGCTTAACCTTCACACGGTGGCAACTAGCTACTTCGATAAGCTCTTTGGCCAGGATGACAAGGGCAAAGTGTTGCTTGTGGATAAGCACACGGTCCCGGTCATTTCGATGTGCTACACCCAGACGGAATTGCTCGAGCACGAAGTGGTGCTTGTCGAAACCATCGATAACGTCGCTCGTCTAAATGTGATGAAAAACTTGAATTGTGTGGTCTATATCAAGCCTACTCCCGAACTGATTGACTACTTGGCTCGGGAGCTTGCTCGTCCCCATTACGCTCCTCATTATCGTGTGTTTTTCTCCAATACGGTCCTGAAGCCAAACCTCGAAAAATTGGCTCAAGCCGACGAGTTTGAGGTGGTGGAACAAGTGTGTGAGTTGTTCAATGACTATTTAACGGTTAACGATAACTTATTCAGTCTTGGTGGCGCGGAATTGTCCACTCTCGACGAAAGCAACCACGTCATCAGTGTGTTGCTCGCTCTTAAACAGTGTCCCGTGATCAAGTACCAGACCCTGCTGATTGAACTTAGACGCCTTGCTCTGGAGATTGTCTACAACATCAATTCCAACTCCAATAACAACTTATTCGATGATGCTAACCCTAATAGTGATCGGCCTCCAGTTCTCTTATTACTTGACCGCAAACATGACGCCATCACCCCCCTCCTTGCTCCCTGGACGTACCAGCTGATGATTCATCAGTACATTGGCATTGATGGTAACGTCGTCAAGGTGGGGGACGATACCTTTACTCTCAGTCAACACCAGGATAAGTTTTTTGACGAGCTGATGTACCTTAATTACGGAGACTTGACGGAAAAGTTCCAGCGGTACGTCGAGACGTATAAACTGGAAACCCAGGCGACGTCGCTCGATAATCTCCGCACTCAACTGTTGGCTGAACTCAAAAAGCTGTTGGCAAAGTTCCCCGAATTCCGTAAGTTGCTGGGCAATATCCTCAAGCACTTGGCGCTTATTGGCGAGCTTGACCGGCAGATTCAGGTTCAGGACATGTGGGAGATTGGTGAGCTTCAGCAGACGTTGGTGGGAGACTTGGAGACGCAAACACTGTTGCGAACGCAAATGAACGCTGTACTTGATAACCCCCAAGTGCTGACGGTAAACAAAGTGAAGCTTGTGCTTCTCTATAGCGTGCGGTTTAAGGATAGTCACCAGGATCTTGGAGGGTTTGTCCAACGACTCCAAAATCCCCAAGTGACTCCGGAACCCCCCACGACGTCGCAAATGACCCTCATCAAACGGTTTGCCACCATGTTCCCCCACGCATCGCTGCCATCACCATCACAAGACACTGGAGGTATCACCAACTTGTTCACCAACAAAAAGCTCACCTTCAACTCGTTTTTCGCTCCCAAAGCCCAGCACAACGATAACATATACATGCAATACGTGCCCCAGCTCCACCAGTTGTTGGCCGAGCTCATTCTGCCCCAGCAGCTGGCCACCGCGCCTCCTTCGAACCACGACTACTCGACGTTGGTGCCCGACAACTTGCAGGCCAAGTACGGTAGCCAGGCGGCTCAGTTGGCGGGTGAGGTGCAAAACATCATCATCTATATCCGAGGCGGCGTCACCTATGAAGAGGCTCGGCTTGTCCATGAACTCAGTGCTTCCAATAGTGGTCTTAACATCGTCATTGGCGGGGACCGCGTGCTCAACAGTGACCAGTGGCTTGACCTGATGTACGATATGGTGAATGCTCAAGCCCATGCCACCCAACCCGAAGTCGACCGCCAGGCAGCGTTACGCGAGATATTGTGAGAGACATCCTGGTATGTATATTCTTCCGCTTCATCGTCTAATAGAACAACTGATCACGGAGCGTACTTGCCAAACTTTTGCTCCCATAGAAGAATCTTTTCCGTAAGTCCTTCCATAAGCTTTAAGTTATCATTAAAATCACGAATCACCTTGGCACTGGGGTCATCGTTGACGTCGTCAGCCTCCTTGTAATTGAACAAGGCAATCTTGAGTTGGCGTTCGTCTTCAAGCTCCATCTGCGACCGGCCCAACCACTCCAAGATCGCCCCCGTCCGTTTGCGGAGCTCGTAGATCGACAGGGCTTCGGCGACGTATCGCGGTCGTGATGGTTGACTGAGAAGCTCGGCCCGCGAGATGGCAGGAGGCTGCGACAGCTCCTTTTTGGTAGTGGACGTCGTCGGTTCCACCGGGGGCGTCTTGCTCTTTTTCGCTCGTGGCCGCAGCTTCTTCATCCGTCGACTGGTGGCAGAAGAGCCCAGACGATCACCGCCATCTTCGGTATCTTCCACTTGCGATTCGGGAGCCGTCGTCTCCTGTTTGACTAGAGCCGGTGGCAGTGCCAGTTTATCGTGAGGCGTAGCTGCTTTATCGGAGGGAGTGCGAGTACGAGGCTTGGAATCGTTGTTGTCATCATCATCGTCGTCGTCGTGGTGGTTGTTGTTGTGATCATCGTCATTGTTATCGGGATTATTCGACACTCCCAGTTCCTGGGCGCTTTCCCGAAGCGCTCGTTGGAGTTGTTCGTCGTAGTCTTCGTAATGGCGTTTCCGTTTCAGTGCTGGAGGCAGCGGCGGGTCGGCACGCTTCCGGGAACGACTCTTGGGCGCCGGCGCCTCCCGTTGTTCTTCGCCAAATAGCTTTGCTCGTCCTCGGTTCACCGGACGGTAAAGAGTCCGCACGACATCGCCATCCTCAATCACCAACTCGTGCAAATCGGGTTTGCACTGCTCACACCAGTACTTATCGGGGACGTCGTCATTGGTGAATAAACCCACACAGTAGCCGTGTTGCCACACCAGACACTTATCACACTGAATGAAGAGTCCGTGGTCGATCTTGACTCCGTATTGCTTGAGGATGTCAGCGACGTGAGGGTCGATGGCCAGCGCGTCCAATTCGTCCTGACCACACACGCACCGCGTCACCTCCAGGTCATCGTCGACTTCGTCGTCGGCTTCGACTTCGTAGCCGTCTTTCGGTTCATCCTCGGGGGCCTCGGGGTGTTGTCGTCTGGTACCTCGACTCATGATGGGAGGGAGATGTTGGAACAGTGAGATTGTGCGGAGTCGAGAGTGCGAGAGAGTGCGACACTTTGAGATGAACAATCAGAGACTAAGATGAACAGACGTTGTTGCTAGAGACTAGGATGTTGTTGCACGGGACTAGGATTGTTTTTGCAGGAATCAGAGACTAGGAATGTTGTTGCGAGAATAGAGACTGAGATGAAGAGACGTTGTTGCAAGAATCCTGTTCATTTAATTTACCTGAGTTAGAGACTAGCACTGTTTTTGTTAAAATCGAGACTAGGACTGTTGTTCAAGAATCCTAATCGTTCTATTTGCCTGAATTTGAGGGACCGTTGTTGCAAGAATCTAATCGAGTTGATGAAACCAAGTGTTACGAGCAAGTTAAGTCTGGTGGACAAGAAGAGATGGCACACCACTATGATGACATGCCATCAAGGGAAAGACAGTTTCAATTGCAAAGAAGACAGGAAGAGTTGGTGTTGCTTTGCTCTTTCATTCCTTTACGTTATGAGGTTGTCGTTGGAAGTGTCTAACGCCAATGTCATGGAGGTGAAGTTGTTGCCTTAGTAGATTAATAGGCCCGTTGGTGCAAGTATTTTGTTGATCTCATATATCTCCTTGAATGGTTTAGTCTGAATTTATGACTGGGGCCGTTATTGCAAGAATCTGAGACTAGCACCGTTGTTGCAAGAATCTTGTTCATCTTATTTGCGAGACTAGGACTGTTGTTGCAAGAATCTAATACGGCTAGAGACCAGGATTGTTATTGCAGGAATTTTAATCTTTTTTTTTGCCTAAAATGGAGAGTGAAACCGTTGTTGCAAGAATTCTGAGCAACTATTGTTAGTGATTGTTTCGTTCGTCGTGACATGTTGTCTCTGAATGTTTACAGAGCATTACAGTCTCCGTCATTTCTCTGTCATATCTCTTACAATGTAGACTTACTCTCAAAAACTCAATATTTCAGCAGTTCACAAACATCAAGCCCTTCACAGATTAACTGACACTTTACACATGAATATCAACCGCAGCTTTACAATCGATTATTACTCAACTGTAGGCTGTATTGCTTGATCACTTTCATCACCTGTTCTGTTGACCTCACGTGATCACATCACCATTGAACGCGTTCCCTAACTACGCGTTACCCCATGTTCACTAATCGCAAGTTTGTGGTGATATCTTCCGACCATAAGCCTCCATCACTTAAAGAAGATGACGTGATCAATAATGGTGCCTCCACGTTTACTCTGGTGCTGAAAACGACGTCTTTTCTTGACGCTGACCCGCAACATCGTCCCGATTATATCGTTAGTGATTCCAGTGAATTTGTTGACTATGCAAAAGCTCAGCAACTCATGATCCCGGTGGTTAAACCTCAATGGGTATTTGATTGCGTTTCAGCAGGTAAATTGGTGGCTACCAACGCTTATACTCCCGATGACCGTCTAATATTTAAAGACGTATACGCGTGTGTGGCCGATACCATCTCCAAAGGAGACAAAGAAGTGCTCTACGGTGCCATTGTGGCATTTGGAGGTCAATATAATGATATAATGACACGAGCGACGACTCATTTGATCACGACCGATGCCGCTAACGAAAAGTATCTTTTAGCCGCCAGCAGTCGAGATGACGAAGACATCAATATCAAACCCGTTTCACCTTACTGGGTCAATCGTTGTGTCACGTCTCAATCGCTTGTGGACGATGCCCCCTACATCGTTTCCAGCACTAGCTCGGGTATCCCTAATGAAGAGCCGATGGCGGATATATTCGACTTTCCTAGCAGCAACGATGCTTCGGATGCACCGCCCCTTGCTGACCTTGATGGCAAACGGTTTTACGTTGCTCCTGACTTTGACCTTAGTTCGCAACAAGAAGCAGCAGTGACTAAACTCATTCACTATCATGGTGGAGTGGTGTCGCCTCAATTTAACGCCGACACCACGGACATCTACTTGGGGAAATTCCGATCGGGAGATGCTTACGAGCGGGCAATCACGCTGCCATCAACGATTGTGGCTAACTTAGATTGGTTGTATCATATCGTCCAACGCGGCAATTTCATCTTGCCTAGAAACGCTAATATGCTTTTCTACCCATTTCCCAACCCATCGCTGAAGCTACCACTAGAAGGAATGTCGATATCGCTCACAAATTACTCGGGCAATGCTCGTTTTTACTTAATCAAGCTTATTGAAGCACTTGGCGCCACCTATACCAAAAACCTCACTCGCGACAATGATTATTTGATTTCTAGCAGTGATAGCGGTAAAAAGTATTCTACAGCAAAGTACAAATGGCTCAATGGAGTGGGCGATCCGGTGGTGTCGGTTGTCAATCATCTTTGGCTCGAGGAATGCTATCGTCAGCAAAAGCAAGTGGTACCAACAGAAAAATACACCATTGTCAACGCTAATCAATTACCCGCACCTGGGTTAGCCCGCTTGTTATCAGAACTATTCGATGGACCTTCATCATTGTCACCAAATAAGGATGAAGTTGGTTCGGAACCCGAAGTCGAGGAGTTACAAAGACCCAAGGATACGCCCAGTCAACCGGTAGTCTCAATCAACTCGCAGTCGACACAATTATCGGAATCGTCGTCCGTACCTACACCCCAGAAGTCAACAAACAATTCGGATGCCCCCGCTTCTCCCAAACCATCGGTATCGTTGTTGCCTGAACAACAATCACCGGAAAAGCCACCAAAGCTGTCGCCTTACAAGTCTCAAACGAAACTGTCACCTCAATCGACTCAGGCGCTGGAAGTGATGCCTCCTCCAACAAGCCGAGGACGATCAGCAGCGAGAAAGGCTGCTCAGAAGTTGCACAATGACATGAGCGATTTGAACCAATTCGAAGCCGCTCGCTCGAGCAAACGTAAGATGAAGGATTATTTGGAAACTCACGGTATCGCCGAGGAAAAGGAAGCTGCCAATAAGCGGAAACGGGCCGAGGCTGCTGCTAAGCAAACCAGCGCCACTCACGCTAAGTGTGTCGTCACCGGATTTAGAGAGTTTTCTCGCCAGGAACTTGGCCTGCTTCTGGAAGCAGGCATCACGATTGTCGGCAATAAACTGGGTCTGTTCAACATTGTCGAGGTTGATACTTTATCGGCACCCAAAGTCATGAGAACGGAGAAGTTCCTTCGTGGTCTTGGTCATGTTCAGCGATTGATCCAACCAAGCTTTTTTGATGACGTCTTGAAGGGTGTGGCTTCGTATAAGGACATTGACGATTATAGCTTGGATAAGAGAGTTGGGGCTGCCGAGTTGAATTCCGAGCTTGGTGGCGATATCGATCCTAAGCACCCGATCGCCACACTTATTTCACGTCGTCCTCCTAATGGACTCTTTGCCGGTACCTCGCTTAATCTTTCCAATAACTTAAATGGTGGAGTTGACCTCATTGCTCGTGTACTCAATGATCATGGCATGGTATCACATCAAGTGGCTAAAGGAGCCAATGTCAAAAGTCCTTGTCTGTTCCGGAAGAACCACAGTGATAATGATCCCGAGGTGGTGTATATATGTCATGCCTCCAAGGACCAAAAGCTTGTCAAGGCAATCAAGGCTAAGATTGACAGCGGCAACAATTGGGCTGTGGTTGAATGGGACTGGTGCGTTCAAAGTATCTTTCACATGCAATTGTTACCCCTTGATGCCTTTAGCTTAGTATAACCCGATTATGAATTAATGAATGCATTTTAAGAACAAACTCAATGTTTAACGAGGGAATTAATATATTGTCACTGACGGAAATATCCTTAATGGTTATATGTCTCGTTGAGCTTAGTTTCAAGCTGTAGTATTGCTCATTAGGCTCAGATTTCCAGGTTGGAGTGGCTCTTTGTGTTATTAGTGAATGGTAGCGCCGTCCTCGAAATGCTAGGAACTAATCTGATTTTGCAAAACAACCACAAATTTAGCTGGATTTTTGGTTGGCGCACGATTATTTTCCAAAATTGAGTCTGGCACTACCTTGATTGAGTCCATTAATTGCAAAGAATGAAGTACAATAGTCGAATAGGAAAAAAAGTAACAGTTCATACACTACATAATGCCCTAAATATCTATCAAGCTGGGACCTTCTCCGTTTTGACGGTATTGTTGCTGTTGGGGCTGGTTACCAAACCCATACCCCGTGGCAAGGGGTTGTTGCTGCGGTTGCATTTGCGGTTGTTGCATTTGCGATTGCGTTTGGCCCTGATAGCCAATACCAGTATTCAAAAACGGGTTGCCGGTGGCGTTCGAGCTCAATCTCACTTGCAGAGACTGCTCCTGGCGGTAGCCGGTACCTTGAGAATTGATGAACGTCCCCGTTTTTGTGTGTTGATGAGGAATACGCATATCCCCCGTGTTACCGAAGGTGTCGATGCCGGTACCTTGGGCCAACAAGTTGTTGAGCTCGCTATGGGTGTCGTCACCGAACTTCGATCCCAGAGTACGTTGGGGTTGGAGTTGTTGTTGCGTCGTCGGTTGGGTCGAGAACTGCGGCGTTTGACCGTAGGCAGCGGCGTTGGTAAATGCCGACGACATCGGTTGTTGTTGTTGTTGTTGAGCCATGGCATTCAACAGATCGGGAGCTTGTTGAGGTGACAGAGGACCTTGGTTCAAGGCGAAGGGGTTGTTCAGCCCCGTCTTGAGTGGTTGCATGGGTTCTTGCGGTTGGTGGAAGCCAGTGAACGCCGGTTGTTGAGCTGGAGCTCCCGTGTTCATTTGGTTTTGTATGGGGTTACCGAACATGTCAAAGTATTGGCCCTGGGCAAGCTGTTGCTGTTGTTGTTGTTGCAACCATGCCGCTTGCTGTTGCTGGAGTTGTTGTTGTTGAAGTTGTTGCTGTTGGAGCTGTTGTTGTTGCAACCACGCCGTCTGTTGTTGTTGCAATTGTTGTTGTTGTTGGTCGACTGGCACCGCCATGAAGTAAGTGGCGTTACTTTCGTCCAAGTCCAATAAGTTTTGGTTTTGCTTGCGCATTTCCTCTTCTTCGAGAGAGAGTTTAAGCGCTGCTCTTAAATCGGGATCATCGGAGTCGACGTTACGGTTAGCGCTTTCCTCTTCGGCGGTTTGTCTCAGTAACTCCAACGCCCGTTGCAAATCGGAATCGTAGGGGTCATCGCCGCGGTTATGACGCAGCGACGTCGTGTTGGAACGTCCGCGCCGACGTCCGCTGCCGTACTCGTTGGCGTTGGTGTTGTTAGCCCGTTCCATGCGCAACCGCTCATCGTCCTGCAAAAGCGATACAAGTTCCTTGGCCTTGACCCGGATGAGAGCCCCTTGGTCAACGTTGTTATCGTCAAAGTGGATGAATTCCCGCAACGTCTTGATGATGTAGATGTTATCTTTGGCCCAAAGGACACATTTTTCCAGCCCGAAGCGGACGAGGTAGTCGAGTACCGTCAACAGCTTTGCCGTGTGGCGCCAGTACTTGCCCTTGTCGTTAAGACGACGGTCCAACATGTCCATGATCTCCAAGAAGTCGGTTTGCAGCGAGTAGGTGTAGCGGGCGATCTCTTCCATTTCGTTAGTGGTGGGGCCCAGCGGGTCGTTCAGCGTCGCCTGCCGCACGGCTCGCTGGACGGACGAGTACCCGTTGGTGACGTTCTTGAACGTCCGAACAATCAGCTTCAGCATTGGTTCGGCTTAGGGTCACACGGAGCGTAGCTTGAGGTGAAAGTGAGGCGGTGGTGGTGAGGGTGAGGGTGCCACCGGCATTGGTTGCTGGGTGAGTGCGAGTGCGAGTGGGAGTGAGAGGAGGTTACAGAGAAGAGAAGAAAATAGGTGGGGGGAGGAGTATTTATAGTCAGGAGGTGTGGGGTATGGTTGTTTCACATTATTAGTTTCAGACTGGTTTGTTTGAGGTGAATTGTAATGATGGTTGTTGAAATTGTTGAAGTTGCCGATAGTGCGTGACGACGAGATAATTAACTGGAGGGAGTATCATCGGAGTTATAGTATCGGGTGTGTCAACTCCGACACATCCGCTGACGTCCAGATAGAAAGGAATAGACTTGTTAATGATGATGACAAACCTTTTAGAGTGGTTAACGATGAAAATAACGTGATTCTTGTTAAGGGAGCCTGACAGCCACTATTGACTATATCACGCGACTTGGTCAACCCATTAAATTACACACATACCAAAGTGTTAACCTGTATTTAGTATCAGTTTTATTGTCAGTTTTCTTGTCAGTTTAATATCGACTGACTTGACGATGAGCTACGTGTTATGTCGTGACCTTTTTTGCCACCTTAAATCACCAAAAAAAAAAAATCAATAAAATCAGTAATGTCCTAAAACTTCGGAATAAACCGTTACAAATAACTAATGTGAAATAACCACTAAAACCTTTGTCTACGCCCGTTACTCGATTATATTCTTGCACCAACGTGCTTCTCCCTATACAATACAACTAATTGATCGATTTTGCCGTTATTGTCGCAGTCATTGGGTCGAATTTCCTGCATATAGTCAAGGGAAATTTTTACTGGTAAAACAGCCAAATCCTGACTCTTGATTGTTTACCATCCTCCTCCCTTTCCCCTCCCCCCAACCCCATTCCCTTAACCCGCTAGCCGAGTTTGGAGAATGTACCGAAGCGGAGACATGAACGACGGAGCTAGAAGGTGTCGTCGGTGCAAGAGAAAGAGACTCGATGACGAGCCTCCCGAAGTGCAACAATACAAGACGTGTGCCAAATGTCGGATCATCGAGAGGAACAAGAAGAACAGTCGAAAACCGCTTGCTGAGGAAACCATGCTCTATGGGTTGAAGCAGTTCCAAGAGCAATCGGTGCTGGGGAACTTCATGGAGGAAGAAATCTTTTTCAAGGACGAGTTCTTCCGGCGATTCCAAAACAAACCCTTCAACTATGAAGCCGAGCTCCACGAGATGATGAGTAACCCCAATTACTCGTCACAGTACCTGCTGGCACCGGCAGCGGGAGATGAACTGCCGGCGCCTCGTGGAGGTGGTGGTGGAGCTTATAATAACTTTAAGCTGAGTACAGTGCCCATCCAAGGCTTGGGACTGACGTCACCGCTGCAAAACTTCAGTATGATGCTGCCACAGCAGCTGGCAGCAGCGGTAGCGGCAGCAGCTCAGTTACAACAGGCACAACTGCCACCGCTGATGGCAGCACCGATGCAACCGCCTCAATACCAAGGAGGCGCCACCAATAATGGCGTCACCAGTTTCTACGGGGCTGCGGCTCGCCAGGCGCTTGCCATGCCGACCCATACCTCGAGCGCTCGCCATAACCCCGTGGCCGATGAGGATGTCCTTGGCGAGCTTGCCAAGTTGCGGGGCGATGGCACCAAAGTGGATGGTGATGAGTTTGACCCTTATAGTCTTGATAACGTGTATGAGGACTACCAAACGTACTTGCTGATGCTTTTAACCGAGCGCCAGCACCAGCGGCTGGTACTGAATGCCGTATACCTTAAAGAGTTCGATGACGAAGTGACGTTCAACTTACTGCGGTTTGACCTGACTCAAGCCAAAGGACTGGGATCTAATGACCCGTACCGGTTGAAGATGGGGGGAGAAAAGCATGCTCGGACCGTATTGCTTAATAACCTTAAGACGCTCTATGTGGACCCAGTGATGGCAGTACTCAACGTCGAGTTCTCTCAACAACTGACTAACTTGGTTGATTACCGAGCGCTGTCGCTGCTTATTGCGTTATACAATTTCGTCTACGATGAACAGTCGCCGCCGGATCTGGACTTGGCCCACAAGATCAAACAAGCGCTGATCTACGTCAATTATAATCGCGTACACCATTTGCTTATTATCAAAACCAATTACCAGTTATATGAACCTAGTGGTCACAAATACTCGCTGGCAGTGGTGGCTAAGGTCAATGAGCTCTATAAAAAGTTGGCTTACGAGAAAGATATCAACCCGGGGGTGGTTCTGGGTAATGTCGGCTACAATTTGACCACGGCGCAAGTGATTTACGACCGGTTATTACAAGAAACGGATACGTTGGGTGATCAAGTACAAAAGATTAACCAGAATGATTTCAACGGGGACTTCATCAACTTCGATGTCGTGTTCACCATGGAAGATTCGTTTGATGATGACCATGGCGAAGACGATATCGTCGACGATGAGGATCTTTTGGATGATGATGACGTCGATGGAGTCGCCGACGCCGCTTTGGTGGAAGATATTGCCGCCGTAGCCGCGGGGCTCGACGATAGTTCGGCGTTTGTCGACCCCATGTTTGAGTAAGAATGTTACCAGGAACGGAGAGGTCTATAAAAAGGAACTTTTGTATTATATGTGTATACGATATGCCATGAGATGATTAGAACTAGCGGTAAACTTTAACTATATGATGTCGACATTTGTAATTTCTTTTAACTCGTATAAACGTGCGATTATGTAATCAGTGCTTGTCGGCGATAAGACGAAAATCTCATGCCAGTGGAGACACTACTTCATCGAATCTTTAGATAAAGCCTACAAATAGACAAGTAAAACTAATTACAGTCAATGGACCTCTCACATTGCCAAATCTGATCAATCTCGAAGGAAAATTATGATGAGTATGAGAAAGTGAAAGGAATGACGGAATGATGGAATGATGAGGTATTTCAAATTGAAAAGCTTATTTTTGCGGGATATAATTTACAAAGGTCCTAGACTGGGAGCGTATCGATCGTTGACTGCATGTAATGAAAAGATGTCGTCGTCAGCAACCTCAAATGGAACATTTCCTCAATTGGGTTTGAGTGATTTAATTGATTGATGTTCTTTTACATAGCACCGGGGCTGTGTGTTTGAGTGTGACGGTTTGGAATGGTTTAAAACTGGATACAGTCACAATGTTTTTATCTATTAATATCTTGTCGATGATGATGTCGTTTCATTTCTGCTTACATAATCGCTATGGGGGTGCTGCACCGAAGCTTTGTTGAAACGCCCGCTACTGGCGACTACTGCAAGATCGCGCTGCACCATTTACACGACTTTCCTTCTGGTTATGAGCCCGTGTTGTCGTACGAACATCGGCTGGCAATCGTTCATTTCTATTACTCTATCAGTTGTCCTCGTCCCAATAACAGTGGTGCCACTTCTTGGAGCCAGCCAAGCTCAATCCGCAGCACATTACGCCCGTAGGGTTTAGTGGTAAACACATAATCAATATACAAGATGGCGTCATTCACAGTGCCAAAAAGCACCAGAGATGGATGAATTGAGATCAATTGACCGGCAGCAAACGTCCGATACAGTCGATCGGGCATGCCGATGGCAGTATTGGTGACGTAGCCTCGCAAGAACAGTTTGAGGACTTCGGCGACGTCGAAGGTCGTTGGAGCGTCGGAATCATCGTCGCTGACGTCGGATAACGCACGCATGTATTGGCGCAACTGTTCTTTAACCTTGAGGACGTTTTTGAACCCTTTATAGCTGAAATGGAGTTCTTTACACCATTCTCGTTGAGCGTTGGTATCTCCAAGTTCGCGGAAGTAATCCAACCACTCTTTAAGCGCGATGAGATCACCATGACGGCGTCCTAAGGTATAGAACTGACGACGCCGAGCATTAACGTCGTCGCGCTTTTCTCCAGTGACATTGAGTACAAGGTTATCCACCGATAAACATGAGATAATGTCCATGACGGCGTCCAATACTCCGCGCTGATGAGCAGTAATGAGTACTACCGAAAGCTGAGGTGCTAACGGTAATACTGCCATTTTCCTCCCCAAGTCCGTCACTTGACCGCCTTCATTAAGTGCACCCAAACTGTATAACGTATTGAGGGCAGCGACGATGGCATCTTCACCTGGATGTTCGAGCCAGGTCCAATTTAATAGGTCATCGACTCCCATACGTTTAAGCGTCAATATCGGGTAGATGACATCATTTCTCATGATCTCCAGCTCTTGTTGTACTGGTAATCGATCAAACATCGCCTCCAGGTAAAGTCGAAACACTTTACCAGCACTTTCTCTACCGGCTCTCCCAGCACGCTGGCGTGCCAGTGCTTGGGAGATCGGGGTCGTCAAAAGCGTCGAGATCCCTAACTGATGTTTCCACACTTTCACCTTGCGGAGACCCAGATCAATGACGTATTTGACACCAGGGACAGTGATCGAAGTTTCAGCAATATTGGTAGCAACGATGACTTTACGTTGGCGGGGCTTTACTCCAGCAAAGATACGTGCTTGCTGACCAGGAGAAAGGGCAGCGTAAAGCGGTACGGGGACAAGCATGGGGGCTTCTTTCGGTAGTTCGGGAGCTAGCTGAGTAAGAGCACTGACACAGTTATCAATTTCTTCTTGCCCTGGTAAGAAACAGAGGATATCTCCCTCCAACTCTGCTTGGTTGGTTTGAACCACCGCTCTCACCATCGTATCAACGACATCCTCAGTGGGTTCACTAAGGTAGAAGCGTTGAACAGGATACATTTTCCCTTCAACAAACAAAATGGGAGCGTTATCGAAGAATTGGGAGAACAATTCCGCGTTCAATGTTGCCGACATGATCACCACTTTTAAGTCAGGTCTCGTCGTCGAAAGCATCAGTTTAAGGAACCCAAGGATCAAATCAGTAAGTACGGTCCGTTCGTGGGCTTCATCGATGATGATGGTGGAGTATTTGGTCAATTTGTCGTCAAGCATGATCTCTCGAAGCAACATCCCATCCGTCAAGTATTTGAGCTTGGTCTTGTGACTAGTAACGTTCAGGAACCGCACTTGATACCCCACTTGTTCTCCAACACGGCATCCATGTTCCTCGGCTACACGCTGAGCCAACGACGCCGCTGCCACTCGTCTAGGTTGAGTACACGCTACGAGCTGATTCGGGTGGGCTTCAAGGAGAAATTGAGGGATCTGAGTCGATTTACCCGACCCGGTTTCCCCAATGATCACGGTGACGGGATTACTCTCGATATAGCGGAGGATTTCCTCTCGATGATGGTAGATGGGAAGCGTATGTCTCACTTTTTGAAGTTCTCGGGCCCGTTCTCGAGGGTTTGCCACCAGTTTAGCAATGAAATTATCGTCATCATCGTCATTGTGGTCATAGAACGCCACCAGACGCTTTTTTGATGGTGTCAGCAGTGGTTTCGCTTCACGAGGTTTAGTCGTCACCAACTCATCAGTTTTAACGCTATCGAGCTCATCTTTTTCATGGAATGGTTGTTTGGTGTTGATGTCACCGTTTGCCAGTGGTTTCACCTCTGTAGCTGGTGTATTAGGCGAGTTTTCCGAGGCGATGCCTGGAGGAGCAGTGGTAGGCACAGTGTCGATGGTCCCGTTAACATCATCATCAAACTTGATCTTCTTGTTTACCTTAACCGGTAGATCTTGAGCAATTTCAGGATTAATGACATTGTCGGTGGTTTTCTTTCTTTGGCGCTTTCGCTTTCGTTTGTCACCTGCCATTTCTTTAGGTTATCGGGGATTAGAGGGGAGATGCGATGCATTTTCGTGGGCGGCGGTCCGGGCCCCATAACCAGGATCGGATGCGGGGCTCAAAACCAAGCCAGGAAAAAAAAACAGTCGGGGTGCACTTGTCAACGGTAGGCGAAGCAATGCCTGCAGGGCTACCAGTAGCGGTTGCAACTTTAAGCGACGATTTGACGAGGTTCCCGACCACCTAGCGGGACCGGAGTAATACCCTTATGAAGCTAAGCTTCAGCAGATTCATTTGAGTATTTCGAGAGGTCGCTAGCCCTCATCTAGCGGCTCCGACACTCGGAACCAGCATCGGCTTGCCCTACATGGCTGCGCGCATATGAACTCTGGGGGGACCCGCCTTAAGGAGACGGTAAACAGGTGAAATTAGACGATTATTGACTTCAGCCCTCGCCAGCGACGGTGGTGCCAAATGGGGTTTCACCTGTCGATGTTTGACAGGTAGGGGTGATGAGGGTGAAACAGGGGTGATGTTTCATCGGGGTATATATTGAATCGGAACGGTTTCCGAGGCCAGCAATGTCGCCAATGGCCAGCGGTCTATTTATGGGTTGCCGCTCATCACTTAGGCGATTGCAGCGTGCGATCGCCGGGCGATGACAGAGTACATATCACCGGCGAAATACCCGGGGGAGGCGGCGGCTATATAAGTACGGGATCCCCCTGTTGCATATTAACATCTGAAACAACGGTGGTGTTTGAACGATGTGCAAGTGTGGGTGCTCGACCGATAAGCACCAGGTGAAAGCCAACTTTTACTACTGCGACGTGTGCCGCACGTTTTGCCGGCACCAGGCTCTGAGATGATGAGATGACTTGAAAAAAAGCAACGCTTAGGGCAGGCCCTAAACCACACCAATATAGACGGTTATTAATCGACATTTCCCTCTTGGGAACCCCGACAAATGCGTAGCACCAGCAATACTTCCCACGCGGCTTTGCGTCGGAGCACTTCCGACACGTCCCACCCGCGCTCCCGCAATATTCCCGACACCACCTCGGGATGATTTCGAGCACAAAAGAGCACGTAGGCCACTCCGTGAGCCAGGAGCTTAGTGTTGAGGTCATCGAGGACGGGCCACGTCAGTTCCATGCCATCAGCGCCTCCGTCAAGGGCAAGGTCGAGCCAGGCGTCGTCGGTATCAGTTGTCGGAAGTGTCGGAACCAGTTCTGCCGGCACGTACGGAGGATTGTACACGATGACATCGACGATGCCATCGCGAACTCCACTAAACCCTGCCATTCGACACACTTCGACCCCGGAGGCTCCGCCAGCGTTATTATCACGAAACGTATCTTGAGTCTGTAAACACGCATTAGGATTGATATCGGTAGCTACGGCGTAGCCATGAGGGAAGATGTGAGTGTGGAGAAAGCTAAGCACCACTCCCAGCCCCGAGCCGATTTCGAGACATACGGGGGTGGAAAAGCGCGATTGAAGCCACTCACGTTCTCCTTCAAGGGTATCTAGCAAGAGAAACAGGTCTTCGGCGGGATCGTACACTTGGGGCCGGAGCTGGCGCACATAAGGAGTGGCGAGCATTGGATTAGTTGGAGTGGGATGAGCGATGGTAGTCGCACTTTTCGCGGTGGTGATGATTACCTAAGCAGTTACATAATCAGCGCCCCTCGTCTCGTCGATGTCAATCGTGAGTCGAACCTTTTGACAGAGTTATGCAAATCCAAATCAAGACCTTGACCGGGCGCAACATCCCCGTCGACGTCGAACCCTCCGACAAGATCATGCGGATCAAGGAGTTGATGGAGGAGAAGGAAGGCATCCACCCGTCGCAACAGAAACTCATTCATTTTGGTAACAACCTCGACGACGACCTTACCGTCCACGAAGCCAAGATCGAGCCCGGAGCCACTCTCCATGTGGTGTTAGCGTTACGTGGAGGCTACTAGGACTGACTAGGACTGACTAGGACTTAGCCCTGGACCATGACTAGGACTTAGCCATGGGCCCTGACTAGGACTTAGCCCTGAACAGAAACGAGGACTTATGCCTGACCAGAACTGGTTCTAAATCGATGATGGGTTAACTCTGCTTTTTTATACGAATAGATAATGACTTTTGAAGATACACTTCATACCATTATTGATGGTCTAGAGATAATCAAAAACAGTTCTCTACCCATTACCACAAATAGTAGTTTCTTTATCATTGATGATTATCTCTCCTATAATGATAACACATAGAAATGAGTCGATGATCGTGAATTTCTAGCCATCTACTAGCATTATTTGTTTTACTATTGTGAAGTTTAGTAGTAGTAGAGTAGACAGAGTTAAGCAGTAGTGAAGCCAACTAAGCCAGTTAAGCCAAGGTAAACCAGAGTCGAGGCCGTTTCGGTGAAGAGTATGAGCCATTGTGATGATCATTGACTTTAATCGATTTATGTTACATCTTGTCTCGTCTCTCGCTTGATGACCTCCTAATGTAGTAGTGTACTCGAATTAAACGGTAAACTGTAGTTGTTCGTAAACAGTCATCACCAACGTTTTATTGTCACGTCATCGCTACCACATAAAGTAAACACTACTTCTAGCTACAACTAAATTAAGCCTCTTCTTACTAACCTCATAACTAAACCTAGTCTCTTGATGAGCTAGGTCCTATTCAGGGCTAAGTCATATTCTCTGTTAAAGGCTTTATCCTAGTCGGTCCTAGTCAAGGCTAAGCCCTAGTCTTAGTTAAAAGGCTAAATCCTAGTCTCGGTTAAAAGCTAAATCCTAGTCTCGGTTAAAGGCTTAATCCTAGTCTCGGTTCAGGCTAAATCCTAGTCCTTCGCGCGATTGAAAATCTACCTGACAGGGATGTTCCAATTTCTGTTGTTGCTGCCACTGAGCAGTGACACTCTGTTTCGAGCGGGGAAGCTTACTTTCGATAACGATGTAAGCATCCTTGCTGACCCGTGTTGGAATGGTGTTAATCCCGACGTGGTGGCGTTTCTTGAGCCTCACCTTCCTGGCATCCATGCCATCATCCTCAGTCATTCGACCCCCGAAAGCGTCAGTGGCTATGTGTTGCTTTGTATCAAGTTTCCTCAGTTGATGCAACAGATCCCCGTGTACTCTACCCTTCCTGTGAACCAATTGGGACGGATTGCTACTGTCGAGTTCTATCGCGCTCGGGGAGTGCTAGGACCGCTTCCAACAGCGTTGGTGGAACTCGATGAGGTCGATGAGTGGTGGGATCGAGTTATTCCCCTCAAATACCTTCAACTGACCCATTTGCTGGAGGCTAAGCTTACGTTGACTCCGTTTAATGCCGGTCATCTGTTGGGAGGGACGTTTTGGGTGGTGGCTAAGCGGCTGGAAAAGATCATCTACGCTCCCAAATGGAACCATTCCAAGGACAGTTTCCTTAATAGTGCTCTGTGGGTGCTGGCGCTGCTGGGGAACCCGTTGGCTCAGCTTTTACGTCCTACCGCTATCATCACCAGTACCGACGTCGGACTGAATACCGCCCACAAAAAGCGCACCGATAAGTTTCTTGCCCTTGTCGATGCCACCATTGCTAACGGGGGTGCCGTGGTGCTTCCGTGTACGTTGCTGGGGCGGTTTTTGGAGATATTCCACCTTGTCGACGCCCACCTTCAAAACGCCCCCGTGCCCGTCCCCGTCTACTTTCTCCTGTACCTGGGGACACGAGTGCTTCTGTATGCGCTGAATCTTTTGGATTGGATGGCTCCATCGTTGCTCAAACAGTGGCAAGACGTGGCGACGATGGAAGGGGGTCTGAATCGAGTACCGTTTGACCCGCTGAAAGTTGATTTACTTCCCGATCCTAAGGACCTTCAGCGACTCCAGGGACCCAAGATCGTGTTTTGCAGTGGTAACGATATTGCCAACGGTGATCTCAGTGCCGAGGCGTTCCGCTATCTTGCTGGCCACGAAAAGACCACCATCATCCTTACCGAGCGCAGTGCTAACGACGACGTCCTGAGGATGTTATACGAACAATGGGTGACTCTTGCTACTCAACTCAATAACGGGGTTGTCGAAGACGGGGTCGTCGTCCCTTTCGAAAAGGTTCTTCCTACCGATCACTGGACGACGGAAGAACCGTTATCGGGAACTGACCTCACTCGGTACCAAGGTAAAGTCCACGCTCACCGGAAGCAGCGGATGGAGGCGAAGGTAAGAGATCGCAAAAACAAAAACCTCTTGGAAGGAGATATGGATGACGACGAAGACTCGCTGGAGGAAGAGGCGGAGTTGATGGACGGGCTCAGTGACGAAGAGGCTGCTGCCGAGGCCGAGCCCCGACCTGCGGACGCTAGCGGCGACGCCCTGGTGGCGACGGAGCTCGCATCGCACGAGGCGTTTGTCACCGACCATATCAAACAGGCGATCGACAACGGACAAGCGCTCGACTTAAAGGTGACGGCTAAGCTCAAACCACGTCAAGCGATGTTCCCGTATATTGTCCCCAAAAAGAAGTACGACGACTACGGTGCCATCATCGATATTCGTCAGTTTCAAAAGCAAGAAGATAACCTGCAATCCCAGATCATTAACGAGGGTAAGAAGCGGTTTGAAGAGGAGCGAGGCGGTGGCCGAGGTAAAGGGCGTAACCAACGCCGCCAAGACCGTGATCGCCTTAGTCCCCAAGAACAACTTAATCAGCAAATTATTAAGCGGTACTTGGATGCGCTTGCCGAACCGCAACAACGAGTACCGTTGGGCCAAGTGACGCTGGCTAATCGTCAGCTTCGGGTGCGGTGCGGATTGCTGTACGTCGACTTGCTGGGTACCACCGATCTCCGGCTGATGCTGGCGATTGTGGCGCTGCTCAAACCGTACAACGTCATCCTCTTACCCGATACCACTCTGGCCGACCACCAAGGGCTTAAGGATGTCGATGCTGCGTTCAAGAAGCTTTTGGAGAACACTGGCACCGAACAGGATAGCACCGAACCCGACACCATGGGACTGAGGCTCTTGTCGCTCGCTGCGATCAGACTGAGTCTGGGGCTCTCGCTGACGGCTTCTAACAGTCAGGCACGCATGCTGGTGAATGCGGTGATGCCTAATGAGACCATCACGTTAGGTCTGCGCGACGATAAGGGGATTAGCGTGGGTCAGCTCGAGTTGAAGCTTGATGAGGAGCTTGTAGCTAGTCTTAAGTGGCAGAACATCGACGGACTGTATCGAGTGGCCCCCGTTGTCGGGGAGTTGGAGCTTGTTTCCGCTAATAAGCGGCCGCATCAAGTGGGGGATGTGGTCAATGCTCAAACGCAGTTTACTTTGAAGAGATTGAAAGCGGCGGATGGTGGAGACCAACGGCCGCTGCGTCCGGCTCAATTAGGCGGACCTCGGTTGGCTATTGGTAATGTGCTGTTGCCCGAGCTCAAGAAGAAGTTGATCAAACGTAACCTCAAAGCCGAGTTCAAACTGGAAGGGACGTTGGTGGTGAACGATACCATTGCTGTGCGCAAAGTGGCGTACTCCAATGTCGATAGTGATAACACTGGCGACATTGTCATTGATGGTTCGATGGGTCCTCTCTACTATGAAGTGAAGGAGTGTATTCGTGATCTGCTCGCCTACGTCTAGACAACATGGTACACATTGATGGATGATGATGATAGAGGTTAATAGATATGGCATTGGAATGCTTCTCGGGTGAGTGACATCAAACCATTCAGCTTTGCGCCGTTTAGGTTACATAGCATAATAGTTAACATGAGAGCATTCCAGTTACGTTTATAGTTCCTCATATCATCAAATGCCCCAAGCTTTATGGTCTCTACTGTGATTAATGAACAATGAACAACATTCCCTAATAATCTCTCGAATACTCGACTACGTAGTAGCATTTTCCATCAATTCAAGGTTGACGCAAGAGTATATTTGTGTTAAATATTCGAAGGTAAGTTAAGTTAAGCCAGAGTTAAGTAAGACAATCAAGTTAAGGAATGCAGTAATGTTAAGTTAAGTCAGAGTTATGGAAGACACTTAAGTTTAGTTAAGTCAGAGTTGGGAAAGGCAGTTTCGGTGACGGGTTGAGTGTAAGTACTAACCGTGTCATGATCTAAAGCGCATCATAGTCTAATTGAATTCTGGCAACAACGGTCCCAGTCATCGGCTCAGGCCAAAGCTATACAGTTAACGAGACAAGATACGTAGGATTGTCGCAAAAACTTACTAATCTACTCAGGCAACAACTTCACCTTTATCAAACAACCCATACCATAATTCAAGTTTCATAACCTCCCAAACTTTACTCCTTACCAGTCATCTCCTCAATACCATTTATCTCCACAATTACTATTCTCTCGCATCTACCAGTAATCTGTCTCGACTCGCACTTTTCGCACTAGGAGATTGGCCAATAAATTTTCACGTTATAGTCAGACATGGAACCTCTTAGCAGATCCGGTGGAACCAGAAAGTGCTTCTACGAGTTCCAGACGCTTGCCGCGTGCTACACGTCGGCAGACACGCTGTCGAAGTCGCAATGCCAACCCCAGTTCGACGACTACTTCGAGTGTTTGCACGGGTACAAGGAACGGGCCCAAGTGAGACAAATGTTGAAGCAATTGGACGACAACAAGCAGCACAAGACCGGGGTCACTTCCGACGAATTGTACAAGAAGTCCGGCAAGGTGTACGAGAACCTTGACCTCATCCAAAAGAACTAGTTACGAGCACAATAATAAACGCATAGTGAAACAGGCTAACACTTAGCCCTAAACCGAAACTGACTTACAATGATCCGAGGGTTAGCACTCAGCTTGGACGAGAAACTGGCTTTTCTTGCCTTCACTTCACTCTAGCTTCTGGTACGAGTAAATTGATGCAACAACCAGTGGGCTTTACTGAGTAGTACCAGTAAAAAATAATGGGTTACTCGAGTACTCTAAACTCATGTTGAATTTTCTGAGTTAATGAAGATAGACTGACTCGTGCTAATCGTGGTCGTTAAGTGGTGATGGATCTTATTGGAGAGTATTGTCAATGGAAAGCATAAAGTCAATGGAATAAATGCTCTCATTAATTGATGGTAATGGAGATAACGAACACTATTGAAACCTTTGCTCTGCATTCGTAGACATGAACATATTACTGTAAAATACAGTGCTTGCCATATGAGTAGCAGAGTTATGATACCCCACATGATCATACAAGAGAGTGGAACCAAATTCCCTCAATGTACAGTTTGCTAGTGTAATTGACCTGTTTACAGTCATTATTAGTCTGTTACTGAAACCTATACTCCACAATTCGTAGTTTATACTCATATCAGAAGTTATTCTGGGATATTTCATTACATAGTAGTGGGACAATTTCATTTCAATCATTTTAACCATCGTTAATGAACCATATACACTACCGTAAGAACTCCTTCAGACACCTTGCTTAGTTATTCTTGTGTAGTCATCAAGCCGCACCATCGCATCGCTCGATCTCGATGGCCTCGACCAAGACCCTCTCGGTGAGAGACGCCCAGGACCTTGAGGAGTTCCGTTCATGGCAGCTTGTTAAGCGACGAGAGTTTGAACAACAACTCAATAAGAACCGCCTCAATTTTGGCCAGTGGCTTCGGTACGCTCGTTGGGAAGCCAACGAGTGTCATGACTTAACTCGAGCCCGATCGGTGTACGAACGAGCACTAGACGTGGACGTGGCTTATGTACCGTTTTGGGTTCAGTACATTCGCTTTGAATTGGCTCATAAAGCCGTGAGCCACGCCCGGAACCTCTTAGACCGGGCCACTTCGGTGTTACCCTACGTGGCAAAACTATGGTTTTTGGCAGTTCAAACCGAAGA
Organism: Diutina neorugosa; assembly: GCA_030578555.1. Taxonomy (NCBI): domain Eukaryota; kingdom Fungi; phylum Ascomycota; class Pichiomycetes; order Serinales; family Debaryomycetaceae; genus Diutina; species Diutina neorugosa. Next base: position 122,540 of record JAJMSK010000018.1, on the reverse strand, counting down.
AACGTTGAAGAATTATGCTAAGGTGAAGCTAACCTTTGAACGCTGGCTCGAATGGCATCCTGAACCCGTGGCATGGGACGCCTATGTTAGTTTTGCCGCTCGTCACGGCGATGCTGACCTCGTACGCCTGATATACTTCCGCTACGTCGATCAACATCCCTCTACTGATACCTGGCTTAAATGGGCCTCGTTTGAACGAGACCAAGCGGCTAATATCGGTAATATTCGTTTAGTTTACGAAACGGGAGCCGAACGGCTATTGAAGGCTCAAGACGGTAAAGCCGCCGAATTTATCGATAGCTGGACTCAATGGGAAACCTCAGTTCAGGAATATCATCGAGCTCGAGCAATTTTCGACTTGTTGCTTGGAGATAAGACAGGATCGCTTCTGACATCCGTGCGACACCAACTCGTGGCGATAAAAGCTCAATTTAATAGACTATATGGCGAAGACCCTCTGGCGCTTGACGAGAGTGTGGCATCGTGGCGAATTCTGAGCTATCGACAACTGGTGGAGGCTGATCCGCGGGATTATGACCTGTGGTGGCAATTATTAACCTTGGCCGCCGATGAAGCGACATTTGAAGCTGCCGTGGCTCAAACTCCTATTAATTCCGATACGAAACTGGCTAGCTGGAATCGGTATGTGTTTATTTGGATACGGTACGCCTTGTGGCTCGAATATGCTCAAGAAAACCCCGAGGGTGCTCGCTCAGTATGGCAACGATGTGTGCTGGTGATCCCCCATTCCAAATTCTCGTTTGCCAAGGTGTGGATTGAATATAGTCGCTTTGAAACGAGAGCTGGAGGACTTAGTGAAGGACGTAAAGTCCTCGGTAAAGCTATCGGCAAAACCTCGAAACTCCCACCTAAAGCTAAGCTTTTCCGGTACTATATCGACGTGGAACGGAAGGTTGGTGAATGGCTGCGAGTTCGTAAGCTCTATGAAAAGTGGATGGAAGCCCTGGTGGCTCATGGTAGTGGTCGATGGGTCGACGTATTGAGAGAATACGTTAATTTCGAAAGCGAAATTGGCGAAGATGAACGCGTCAAAGCCTTGGTGACGTTAGCCGGTGATAGTGGTGATGTTACTGCTCGGAAATTTGCCATTGGCTGGTATAACGATGAGCTTCTCTACGATGACCTGAGACAATTATACGAGGCAGCAGTCGCAGAAAACCCGTCTCTGGTGGCAACATGGGTAGCTTACGCTCTCTTCGAGTCACTGGTACCCACTGACGAACAATTGGATGCGTTTAATGCTTCGGATGCTACTGAACTTGAGTTGGAATTGACTGACGCTCATCGCCAAGCGACAAGACAAGTATTTACTCGAGCAATCAAAGCCATTGGCGATAATACTAAGGCTCATATCGCATTATTGAGAACTTGGAAGGAGTACGAGGACGTTAATGGTGATGAGGCTAACCGTAACCGGTTGCAACAAATGCAACCCATCAAGTTGGAAGATGGAAGCTTTGAGTTCCCCGAAGTAGCTGAAGTGGTAGCTAAACCTAATCTCGCCAAGTTTTTAGCCAGTGCTAAGGCGTGGCAACAGAAGGAAGCGGCAGATTAGGCAATTATTGCTGGTCAATGATTAATAAACATAACGAATTCGAATAAGTCGACAAACACTAGAGAGTAAATGGCAGGTAGTAGTATCGGCAATACATTCTGTTACTTGTGTCCATCATTTAGACTCTACCTCCTTTGGTGAGTCTAATTTACCTAACAGTTAAATCACTCAGTGTCAATGACTGTTCACTAAGAAGTACTTAGGCTACGATGGTTTCCATTGAATATAATTGCGTATCCATGGTGATTTTTCATGCCCATCTTTAATGTAATTAACTAGAATTTTACTCTTTTTACCGATATTTGAGTCTTCACTATCCTTTCTCTAAAATATTACATTGTTTACTTAAATCTTCTTCAAGTGTCTTTCTGTAAAGCAAAACATTTGAATAAACACCAGCAGATTTAGGATATGCTTTCCCCAGCACCGAGAGGTGAGTTTTAAACTGGTTAGGTGGTAATTTAGCTGTGTGATAGTATCCATCATAAAATTACAAGCAATCGAGTATTGCCCTTGTCTGTGGCACTATTGTTACCATTTTCATCATAGTAGTCCTATACACTACTTTTTGGGCTGTTAGACCACTTTTTTGGTCTAAAATACTGTCTCGTACCGTAGCGTTACACAAAGCATAATTTGTTAGACGACACAACAGGAGGGTTGGCCGAGTGGTCTAAGGCGACTGACTTAAGATCAGTTGGACGGTTGTCCGCGCGAGTTCGAACCTCGCACCCTTCATTATATTTTTCACTTTTTTGAACATCGAATGGCACGACAATCCAGTGTTGCATATTTGCGTGTTGTTTGCGTATCATCACCTGTTTGACCTTCTTTTTGGTAGTGACGGGATGTGCGAGTCTATAAAAGGCAGTCCTAGTGAGGGGGCGTGTTATTATAGCAGTAATTTATCAGAGTTATCATATTAAGTGACGGTTGTTGCATTGGTCTTGGAAGACGAGACATTGCCTTACCAAAAACTGAGACTGTCGTTGTCAAAAACATCAACAGCTCATTTTCTAGTTCAAAGTAAAGAGTAGGCAAGTAGAGAAGATAAGAGAAGGGAAGGCGAGCAAGCCACGTCAATAAGGCAGATATTAAAGGTAGTGTAGAAGACAGGCTGAGTCCTAGTCTTGGGTCCTAGTCATTTGAATCATTATCTATTAAGTGCCAAAAGCAAACGTATTAATCTATTAAACAATATCCCGTCTCGACGTTCCCGAGTGGTATTTCATAAGACTCTCCGCTTGAGGGAACCCCGGGATGTCGTGAGTGGTGCTCACGTGCTGCAACGACGCCGTCGGCGTCAATTCTCCTTCCTTGATCATTTGTGTCCGCAACTCATCGATAGTCAACGGGTGGTGGAATTGGGTGTTCAAGTTCTTCTTCAACGAGCCTTGAGAGGCATCGTGGTGACGTTTCAAGTTCTTGGTCGTCTTCCGCTTGAGCGTACTCATGGCTCGAGTCACCTGATGGTGGTGTTCACGAGGAGGATACTTGGCTTCGATTTCCTTTTCCAAGTCGTCCAACAATTGCGGGTTGTTTTCGTAGATGTTGGTGACGAGACGACGACGTTCGATATCCTCAAGGTCGGTGGGGTCGTATCCCGTAGGGTAGTCATCAAACTGGCCCTGTTTCATTTGTTCACGAACGATTTCCACGTCACTGGGTTTGAAGATTGCCCGCAAAAAGTCCCAGGTAAATCTTGGTAAAAGACACACGATGATGGAGATGAAATAAACACACCAGCACGACAAATTGCCCAACACATTGGAAGCAGCGAGGTAGAATTCACCGATAATCACCCGACACGACCATACACCCGACCAGAAAAACACAATCAAGATGGAAATGGCGTTGATGAGTACCGACAACCAATCCCAACGTTTCTGTTGGAGCAACACATAGACGTTACACACGGTGACGGTGATAATCGCACACACCACCCCCATCCAGAACCGGTGGTCCATGGTAAGACCATCCATATTGGTGAATGCTTTGTAAAAGATGAGGTAGGGGAAGTAGAACGAAATCACCAGCTGGTAGATCCCATCAGTCATATACCAAATGAACTTGTACTGCAGCCAATCCTTCTGTAAGATCCCCAGGCGGAACAACTCGGGCACAAGTAACGACACGGTATCGGAGACGTCTTGGTCGAAAATGGCCAAGAAGATCACCGGCAACGACGTGAACGCCAAGTTATAGAACATAAGGTAGGTATACTCGTACAAGTACAGCCCGTCGAAATCACTGTAGATCTGGTACCAGAACAATGTCATGGTGAACACGACGTTCTTATAAAAGAAACATGGTACCATCTCCGCTAAACGTTTGTAAGACCAGCGCCCGTGGACCAATAACAACCGAGTTAAGAATCGGAATTGACCAATGGCATAGTCCAGCGACATCACCGCTTGACGACCTTCCTCACCAGCAATCCCTACACCAACATTAGCAGCCTGAATCATCGCCACGTCGTTGGCACCATCACCAATGGCTAACGTCATCACATTCAAGGTTTCCTTAACCGACAGTACCACCGCCGCCTTTTGCGCTGGAGACACCCGGCAACACAACACCAGCTTACACTGTTTACCTAACAACAAGAACTTGCGTTGAACGGCCACGGCGTGAGGATCAGGCTTCTTGGAATCGGGTTTGGCGAAGATTAACGTAAGCGCAGCTCCATCAATGACGAGACCAAATTCATTGCTAGGGATCAGATGGTCCTTTTTCGCTTCCTTGATAAGGTGGTTGATCTCGTCATCTGAATTTGCGACAATGTTGAAGTTCTCAGCCAAATACTGATCGATGAGTGCCTCGACGTCATATAACAGTTGTGTTTCGTTGGGACGGACCACCAAGAGCTTCATATCGCTTTCCAATAAGTTACACGAGAACCCAATGTTGATAGCGGTTTCCACTCGGTCTCCCGTAAGCACCCACATCTTGATACCAGCATTACCTAAGATCGAGATCGACGCCGGTACCCCTTGTTGTAATCTATCTTCAATGGCAGTGCCTCCTAAAAGGACAAAGTTTTGTTCGACTTCATTAGCAATTTGTTCGATGAGGATTTCACGAGTATCTTCGATCAGAGCGTTGGCTTCCCGGTTGCGTCGAGTCCAGTCGGCGTAGAATTTGGGGTCGATTTCACGTTCGGCAATACACAACGTCCGCAACCCTTCGGTGGCGTATTCTTCCAAGTGAAGAGCCGTCTTTTGCAAGAGCTTTTCCGGGTTAGCTTGACCACCACTTAACCGTTCGTAGATGACATTATCAGCCCCTTTACAGTAGAGAACGATACGGTTATCGGGAGTTCTCACAATCACCGACATCCGTTTCCGCGACAGAGTGAAGGGGATGATGTCAAGCACAGAGTATTCCACGGTATTACCGTAAACGGTAAGGATAGCTCTATCACGACGACGTTCAGTGAACACAATGCCAACATCTCGAGCTGCTGCCACTAACGCAGCTTCATCGGGAGACTCGGCTTCGTATTGTAAGTGTCCATCCTGGTCACGAGTGGCGATGATGGTGTTACACAACGCTAACGCAAGCATGAATTGCTCGTTGTTGGTACCCTGGGGACCTTGAGCAAGCACGTCATCGACGTATTCCAGCGACACAAACGTAGCGCTAGCATCGTCGTATTGTGGGTTAGGTCCCAATTCGCGTAACCGTTCATCCATCACTTCTTTATCCTTAGCAATGAGACGTTTCCACCGGTCAGTTTCGGTAACGATGTCGACGCCAGCGCGGCGATCCATCCCTTGTTTGGCTTCAGTGTACGCCAACCCGTACAGTTTGCCAGCAATGGTACACTTTTTGAACTCCATGACGTTTTGAGTCAACGTCCCGGTTTTGTCGGAGAAAATGTACTCGATTTGACCCAAGTCGTCGGAAATCGACCACAGCTTAGGGACACAGGCAAAGTCCAACGGAGGATAATACATTTTGTTATCGACATGGATGAAATACGCCTGACACGTCTTGATGATTTCCACGGAAATGTAGAGGGAAATGGGGACCAATGATTGGTACATGATGAGGGCCACGAAGAATGACACCACCCCGTTACCAGCCGACGTAGGTGAATAGGGTTCCCCTTCGTACCAGTGTCGCAGGGAAGTCTTGTGATTATAGTATAACCCGTTCACTAACCCAGACACAAAGCATAATACGAAAAGCAAGAGGAAATTGATCACCACCAGCAAGTTGAGCTCGCGTTGAATACGCAGCTTTTTCGACGGAGTGATCCCCAGATTCAACATGATTTTCGTTTCGGCCCCAGTATACACCACGAGGCCGATGACCCAGTCGGTGTTGCGGAGAGCCGAGCCTCTTAACAACACGTTATCGTTGGTGATGGGGTCGCGTTGATCGGGGTTAACCAAGTGACCGTTTTCCCAATTTTCGTAGTGAACGGTACCTCTAAAGTCGTACAAATTGGGGTTGGGAGCATCCAATTCGACCCAGAAGCGGACATTACCGAAATCGGTCGAGTGTTTGAGTACTCTCAGGCCACCACAAGGTAAACAGGACTTGGTCTTCAAATTGGTTTCGCCATCGAGGTTTTTGGTTTCCACGAGACATTTACCGTCGATATCGGAGGTCGAGATGACGACGATATCTGCTGGTACCTCTTCGTCGTTACGGATGCGAACAAACGACCCCACGGTGATATCTTTCCACTTGCGGTTTTTGAACTTGGTGACGTTGGTGTGGTCTCCATGAGCCTCTACCAATTCGGGAGACACGATGGAATGGGGTACGACTTTGGTGGGGTGGATTCTCAGTCGATTCAGCACCATCGACCGTCGATAATCGCCCAGACGACGATCGCCCAGGAAGCGGCTCGGCAGTAACGTGTGGCGAGGCAGTAACAGGTGACGGTGTTCTTGCAGACGACGGAAGTGACTCAGGGGACGCGGAGTGACTTCCAGGTCGACGGTAGCCATCGTTTGAAGCACGAGATCCTCTTCGTGTTGTTCCTTATCGATGTACTTTTGTTTCGCCTTTTGGGAAAAGAATAACCGAATGAATAGCTTGCGGCACCCCGTCCATAGCCGCACCATTGCCTTGGAGATGGCGTTGGAGAACCGTTCCCATCTCGTTTCCTTATAATCATCAGTATTGGGGTTGGGAAGCCCCATAAGCAAATGCACCGGCAGATTGTTGAGTTCGGAGTCCAGCACCGCTCGCCGGTAGTCTTCAAACGCGTCTTTGACGGCAGTGATACACACAATGACGATAAGGGGCACCGCCGCTAACCCAGGCGAATCAACACCAAAAATCAGGAACGCCCCCAAGATAATAAGGATAAGGAAGTACACGTTAGCCACATTAGTGAATTGGAAAAGAATGTTCTTCGGTAAGAACGTCAACGGAGTATACTTTGTCGTACGGATCTTATTGGGAGGATAGTAGGTTAAGGGCTCTCCGTGAGCGTCTTTCATATCATCAGGAACCTCAGTATTCACGTAGACCCTTCGTGGAGTCTTATTATAGATCTGTTGCATGTAACGAGGGCGTTTGGTGTACCCTTTGATGAACCAATGCCGCTTGATCCGAGCCCCCAACGACGGAGGTTTTGCCTGGTATTCCAGCGCCGTGGTGTAGTGGGGTCCGTCCTCGGCTCCGGGGGGTTTATCGGAGTTGGTTTGTGCCTTACCAAACCTCATGATGATGAGAAGATGGGAGGAGGCTAATTGCTGTTATGAAGACGGTTTGGAAGTGCCGAAAATCCCGCATGAGCCTCGATGCAGGTCATCCGTTACTAAGATGAACCCGGATATAACACTTAATTGAGGGTACAAGGTTCGGATTAGGTGGAGACGGGAGTGTTTCAGATATTACGGTTGTTTCAGATACTCAGGTGGTTTCATCGGGGGTTTCAGGGGATTTGTCGAGGGTTAACTCGAATGACGGGGGGTGATGGATACATCGGAGCCTCCGCACGGAATTCGGCACTAAAGCCGTGTGCCGGCGACGCTACGCCCGCCGCTTACGGAGCGCTTACGTAATTGGTTATGTCAGCGATGCCTCCGTCACTGCCGCCGGTCGCCATCGTGCCGTTTACCGTGACTAGGTTATAGCCAAGTTAACCGTGACTAGGTTATAGCCAAACTTACCATCACTAGGTTCTAGCCACGTTCCACTAGGCCACTAGGTTCTAGCCATAATAACTCTACTAGGTATAGCCATGATAACACGACTAGGTCATTGTCATGATAGAGATGTGCAAGGTATAGTGTAGTAAGTAGAGTCAAGTAGAGAAGTCAAGTTAATGTCACGAGTCAAGTCCTAGTGGTTTAAATCCTAGTCGAGTTAAATCAATAATTCGGTGACAAGTTAAGTCCTAGTCTGGTGACGGGCTGAGTGTTAAGTGCTTTATCCAGGGACTAAAACCATTCAGTCACTGGGTAAAACATCAACATTGATGTCACGGTCGACTACCTACGTCTCTCACTGTTTGAAACTTGTCAGACAACCACCGCCGCCCACCCCAGCGACTTTCCTCCGAAAAGGCATAGTCAAAGGGGTAAAGATCATTGCTCCGAGCTCGGAGTCCCCCGAAGGGGACCCCGGGGTGCTCGGCAAGTAAAGATGGCCGGGCTGCTAAGAACCACGGACAAGCAAAACACATCTCACTTTGAGGGCCACGGGGTAGTTCTCTCATCTTCCAAGTTGGAAACGATGGCTCATTAATAGAGTCAAAGAGAGACGTATACTATAGAAATGATCCTATGAAGTACGTCGACAAAGAAGAAAAAAAAAGGTGTGGAGGGGCGCGCTCCTTATATAGTCGGCGGCGGCGCCCGATGTCCGGGTAACCTTTTTTTTTCGCGCGATGAGCGCTGAGCGATGAGCGCCCAACCCTAACCCTAGCGCGGCGCCGCCACGGCTAATGGAGCGCCCACTGGCGCCAGTTGGCGCCAGTTGGCGGCGCTGTCGGCGCTGCGAGCGCTGCGGGCGCCATTGGTTACTGATAATGCCGGCCTCGCTGCGTCGCTGCCGACATCGATGCCGATATTTGTTCCGTGCCCCCCTCCCCACTTTCGTTAGTTTAGCGGCATCCCATGCCCGAAGTTGTTCCGAGTTCCTCCGGGACTCATTCCCCACTTCGTGTCTACAACTCATCATTAAACCGTAACCAGACGTTCATTAATAATACACATGTTTTACACAAAAGGTCAAAAATCCCATTTAATCTAAATGATCGATGATCCCAAGACAACTGCCGCACTTATTGGCAACTTTACCACACTTGCAAATGGTGCTGTACTGACACAGCTCGCTGTTGCGGCAGCAGCATCGCGGGGAACACATAGAGCCGATGAACCGATGCCGTTTACAGAAATGTATTAGGGGAAGGGAAAGAGAAGGAGCGAGGACATGCGCTTATTTATAATCCTTGCGATGACGGTGGTACGGCTTTAGCGGGGAGATGGGATCACCACATCCCGGAGGGCGCCGAATCGCACGTCACAGATACCGGACCGGTGTTTGCCCTAGGCGAATTCCGGATCTGATAGGGTCTAGGTCGTTGGTTGCTAATCGACTAAAAGGAGAAAAAGGGAGCGAAAAGGGAGCGAAAAGGGAGGAAAAAGTGTCGGGGTTTTGTTGGTTTTTTTTTGGTTTTTTTGGTTTTTGTAGTGGTGATAAGAATGAGGCTGAAGGGATGACTTAGTCAGTGGTAGATCGAGGAGTAAGTGGAGACAATGGCGGCACAAAAACCACGTGTTGATGGGACGAATGGACATTAATCTCCTTGACGCTCCGTGTCTCCGGAGGACTACCGTTTTAGGGTGATTGCGAAAAAGTGCGATAAGACTATCATTGGTCCGACGACTAGCCCGGGACTAGGACCAGTCCGGGACTAGCATTGAGCCCGGGTTAGCAATGAACTAGGACTGAGCCCGGGTTAGCAAGGGACTAGGACTTAGCTCTGAACCGACTCTAGTTTAACTTAGCAAGAGTCCGGAGGGAATTGAGGTTTGTTTCTTATTGTAATTGGTTCAATGAGTTTAAATTGTCAGTTAGGGGTCTGACCTGATTAATTGAAGGTTAGCTGTTTTTAATGGTTAATGACATTGCTTAATATCGATACACTAAGCAATTGACAATGATGACAATCAACAATTGACAATTACCAATTGACAATTAACAATTGACAGTGTTGGCTATTTGTATAGTGTTGGTTGGAGGTTAAGGTCGAGTGGGGTCGGCGCTACCATATGTACTACCTGCACTCCCACCTCGCACCGTCGTCGACCAAGTGAAAAATTTCTTTCACTACCAACTAACCAACAAAACTAACCATGGCTACCATTCCCGAAGGCGCTAACGTGCAAATCATCTCCAAGAACGAAAAGAAGGCGAGAGACCTCATCAAGAAGACCGGGCTCAAGCAGATCAAGGGCATCACCAGAGTCACCTTCAAGCAAAGAGGGAACTTGATCTACGCCATCGACGCCCCCGAAGTCTACAAGTCGGTTGGTGGATCGTACGTGGTGTTCGGTGAAGCCAAGGTCGACGACTTGAACAAGAGAATGATGGAAGCTCAAGCCCAACAAGCTCAACAACAAGAATTGGCCAAGGCTGCCGCCGCTGCTTCTGGTGAAGCCGACAAGTCGCCCGAATCGATCACCGCCGACATGGAAGCTGCTTCGCTCCAAGACAACAAGATCGAAGAAGTCGACGACGACGATGAAGCCGTCGACGAAACCGGGTTGGACGCCAAGGACATCGACATCATCGTCGAACAAACCCAAGTGTCGAGAGGCAAGGCCGCTAAGGCGTTGAGAAAGCACAAGGGTGACATGGTCAACGCCATCATGGAACTCTCGTAAGTCAATTATGATGAATGTTACATTTATTTACCCTATATCCCGTTAATTCCCCCGTTCCTCTTCCGATTTGCTGCTGTGATCAGTCGTATCTCCAGCACCCTCGGACAGTGCCATGGCTCCAAAATCCCCATTGAGAGCTCCACACTTATAACACACGTACTTTACTTGTAATGGATTGGTCCACCCAGGAGGCGCAAGTCCATTGTGGGCAAAGCAATTATGGCACACGAGCGCGTAGCGGTTTTCCACCAGCTCGTTGTGCTCCAGTCCAAGCAACATATCGAGCACTCGGTCCCCCCACAGCCGCAGCTTCTGCTTTTCCTGGAGATGGCGCTGGATGATATCATCGACAGCAGTGTCTGGTTGCGGCAGCAGCAGCGGCAACGGTGATGGTTGGCGATGCCCTTCGGGGACGTCGATATCCAAGTTCAATTGCAGCCGGATCTTCTCCTCGGTAGGGTTACGTTGTCTCACGTTAGCCGTAGCCGGTACTCCCGAAGCGTTAGCTTGAGGAGTAGTAGTGGGAACTGCCTTCTTAGGAGTGGGAGCCTCAGGTTCCCGTTGGTACTTCTTCAAGAGTTGCGACGTGGTGTTGAAGTTAGTGATCTTCTTGAGTTCGTCGATCTTGGCAGTGTGCTTGTTTTGAAGCAGTTTGAGTCTGCGTTCACGTCGATTAATCAAGTATTTGAATAACCAGTGGATCACCTTGAGCGTTGCCCACAGCGCCACCGGATACACCAACACCGCAATCAATTGTCGCTGCAGTAACCCCTTAAAGTACCTTTGGATCTTGTTCTTCCCCGTAGTCGTAGCCGGGATCTGCATCCAGTTGTACGCTGTCATCACCACGTATATCATCACCAGCCATTGGACCCATACTCGTCTGACATCACGGTAGCGCCGCTTAAGTAAGCCCACTTGTTGCTGAGTGGTCAGAATTGACTCGGTAAGCCCCGTCAACTCTCGCTCGTACACCTCGGGGTCGAACCCTTTCTTGAAGAATCCAAATACCGCCATGATTGTGGCGATCGGAGTGGGTGACAATGTGGGGGGCGCGGTTGAAAAAAGGTCACTCCCATCACCAAAAATGAGGCCACTGAATAAGCCAGTATATGCTTGTTGAGAGTCGTAGAGACGCCTAAAAGCTGGGAGAATCAACTTTATACCATTTCCAATTTTTCTAGTATTTTTAATTAATTAATTCACTCATAGAAACTCCTTTTTTGGTGGTAATACTCTTCCTATGATCTCACTAACACTCGCAATAAACTTTGTTCGCACGGTAGCTACCTTATCGCTAGGGAAAAAAAGATGTCTTCTGACAATGCCACATCCCTCACCATCAACGACCCTCCAACTAGAGTAATACAACCATAACCAAAACCAAAAAACCGTAAATTGAATTGTGGTATTCTCAACACTCTATTTAAACTATCACTGCTTAATATAATCCTGTGCTTCGTGCCTTATTCTCACCGTTCTCACCACCTATTCACACTCACTCGCACTAGCAGAGTTTTACTCACCCACAACCATTTGGGGATAGCCATGCCCTACACCATCGGTCCCCGGCAGATATCGCTCGATCAGTTGCAACCAGGCGACTGGGAGCTTGTACGTCGGTTCCCCGCTACGTTCAAGTCGGTGCTCAACTCGCACGTCTACGTGTACGTCACCAAGGTGGAGAAGGTGGTCCAACTCTACCTGGATGCGTTCATAATATACCTGACCCTCTTGGGGAAGGTCCCCAACTTCGATGAAGTGGCGACGTGTACCAATCGGACTCGAAGGGCGATGCTAGCCCTCGAAAATGACCTCGGCGACTTGCTTGCTCCTGGAGGTCGAAATTGGGAGCTAAAACCGTATCTGGAGGTGAGAACGGTGGCGTTATTGACTTCAGAAGCCACCTTACGAGCATTTAAGTTGGCTAAAGATACCATGGCGATAATATCGGCGTTTTTCGAACCGTTCAATAACTTGGAAAAACTCCTCATCCCCTACGCCCACCACATGACCGACCAGATCGAATCGACGTTCACCACCGCTCGCACTGCATTTCTGATGCCCATCGAGGCTGATAATCTCCACCACTTGATATCTAGTGATCATCCTACTCCGGACACTCTAGATCACCTCAAAACCATCGATCAATTGACCCTCCAGATCCAAAAACAATCGCAATACCTCGAAACCATGTTCCGCTTGGTGGATAACCTGCTTGTTCGCTATTCCCAGGTGATTTTGGGTAAAGGCATCCTAAAACGAGAAGTCGATGCCAGCGAGTGTCTGTTGATCCGACGTCGTAACGTGTGCTTTCTGGCAGCAGAACAGGTTGTCTCGATCCCGTTAACCGAACAAGCGCCGTCGAAATTGCCGTTGGACGTCGAAGTGTTGACCTACCTTGTCATGGCGTTGGGAGGAGTACTTTTTATCGCGTTGTTCCGCATCTGGAAGGTGGTGCTTTCGTGATAACTAAATTAATGACATTAGCCTTTGTAAATACACAGCTGACGACATATTACTTGTAGATAGATGCCAAAAAAGCGATAAAAAAGAGAAGATCTCCCGAGCGTGAGTCGAACACGCGACCTTGAGATGACAATTCCATTACAGTCTCACGCTCTACCAGCTAAGCTATCGAGAGGTTCTTGTCGAATGTTGAATATATTTGGAACGACTCTGATTATATGCAGTCCAAATATCCTGACGTAAAAAAGGCGGGATACCAGAGCACAACCAGACTTCGTTAGCAAGCGTAGGCTAAGCGTAGTTGACGTAAACTTGTCTGATCGGCTCTGGCATCCCGCCAGGGTATTTATGTGAGGAGGCTCTGCGCGGCAATTGCCGCAGGGCTGCACTTCTCGGGCTCCCGAGAAGGCCTTCTCGGGTTCCCGCCCAATAAGAACGAACCAAGGGATGCGGCATCGCCACGGTGTTGCCGTACAGCTGCAAGCATCCCAGAGGCAAGGACCTCGGGTTCGGGTCCCACTTTGGTAGGGACCAGATCCATGCCACGCGTAGCTTGGATCTCTCCAGTTCGGGACGGTCTTATCATAGTAAGTCCGTCCCTGGCCTCGAGGTTATTCCCGTCGGAATAACTAAGCTCAACGCCAAGGTCTGTTTGTACAGACCGCATCGCATCACAGGATGCGTGCAAAGGACCCTTCTGAATCTCGGCATCCGGGCTGGAGACCTCAGGCCCACCGAAGGATATTAGTCCCAGGCCGGGCATGGTAGTCTCCAGTTATCCGGTAGGTTCGATTCAGCGTGGGACGCACGTGACCATAAGTCACATCCGATTTCTATACAACATTTTCCCCCTAGAGTCTTGCTCTACCCAATTGTATACACGGATGACTTAACATCCACGGTACCGGTGCATCAACGGTGAGTAGACCCGCCCACAGGAGATCTTTGCGGCGTGCACTCCGCTAGGACCTCAGGCGTGAAAGGATAGGAACGTTGGTTGACTCATTGAGTCAGCTTGAGAGACGCATCCCTCAAGCGGGTGATCAACAACAAGACGGTTGCAGTTTCAACCCCGAATCATATCCGCATTCGACGGCGACTTCGACAGATAGATTCATTCGCCGGGATGGGTTGTAAGCGGTTAATAGTCATTGACAGAGAGAGGTTCGATCTAAGGGTTCCCCCATCGAGTGTCGCTCTTGAGCTCATAAAAGAGTTGTCACAAATAAACCGGCAACTCAACAAAGCACAGCTCGACGAACCATTCTCAGCAAACACGCTAAACACGCAACCAGTCGAACCCTTGACAAGTCCAAACTCTGAAGTGATCGACAGGAGAGGATTCCCCCGTCAACAATAGGCGACACCAAGACATCGCACTGACGCTCATGGACATCTTTTGTTGGCAGCAGATGTCTAGCAGTAGCTGGACCATTCGTTCTTCCAATTTAGGATTGAACGACGACGGTTGACAGCACAGTTGCGGCTGCGAGCAATTCAGTAGTCTAGGCGAGGGATTTTCGATGATAAACATTAATAAACGGCACTCCTGGGTTACTTGAAAGGTACTGAAGTTATGGGAGGTATTGCAATAAATCGTCTTGGCTGTCCATCGCCTGTGCATAAGAAGATCTGCGACTGTGAGTACTTGGACATTAAACCTAGCCAAAATTGTGAACTAGAACAATAACCCATTGACAACAGTGATGTAAGAACAACCCAGTACAGTGACACGTAAGATAATAAACCCATAAGCCGTAAGACCAAACTAAATGCGAACGGTAATATAAGAGTTAACCGATGGGGATGACAGTGAGAATACCCGACTCAAGTCTGCCAAATTGGTCAACCGTTATCCTCTTTCCCCCCTTGACCAATGCGGTCAGACAATAGTGTATTGGGGAGATCAGGAACAGCGGAAATTGACGCACCCGTAATTCGCCACTCGCGTGAGGCACCCCGGGACAGTGCCAAGTAGGCAGTACGACGATCATTCTCCGAATAACGCCTAGTTACCAAGGCACCGTTTGAAATAGGGAGTCCACAACCATGAAGTACAACACCCAACCGTCAACACCGGAACCTCGAAATAGTGGATTCCATAAGCCAGCAACGACAGCGACAACCCATCCAGGGTCATGTCTGAGCATCAGTAACCTGCGGAGCAGGATTTGGTGTGATAATCAATTAGTGAGTGTAGACGTGGAACGAATCGACACTCCTCAACACCAAACAACTGGGTTCCCAATAGATATATCGGAGTGGATCCCAGAGAGGCAGCGTAATATATCAAAGGCAATAAACGCCGCCATGATCAAAAGACCGAAAAGGAAGCCAGAACAAAGTGAGTCATAGCTTAGCAAAGTAAAAGGATTTCCTGGCGCCAATAAATACAAGACTAGCGCAAGAACAGGAAAGAGTTGCATCCTGGCGAATCCCCACGCGTACGAGCAGAGCGCAATGACGACACAACCGTTCACGTCCGATCGTGTGATAGCAATTTCCCCCAAGACCGGTCAAGATCCCTTCAGGAACAAATAGGGCCAGTCACTGATGGTGAAACATACGACAATAGATATCGACATCGGCTTTATACTCCATGATCGTCCCTGACAACAGGTACAGGATAGACACACGTGCAACAACATACCCAAACGAGGTAATTGCAAGGAACAATCGTCAGATGCTTAATCTCTTGCAACTTTGTTTCCACTTCCGGGGTTAAGCAAACCAGTTCCTGCTAAAATACAATTCGGCAACTCATGAGGGTATCTGACAATCTCGTAGTTCCACGCAAATCACTTAGTACGAGACGAATACACCAACAAAATCAAATTGGTTAAGCTTTCTTGGACTTCGCAGCCTAGAAGACAGAAGGCTTAGTCAGGACCCCAAAGAGCAGATGAGCTCATTACCGTAATTGTATAGCAGCGGCTCCACTGAAGATCAACGGTCCCAGTGGTACAGCCCAATATTATCGGAGGGCAAGAACTATAACGTTCATGGCGAGTAGGCGACAATCAGTAGGTATTGGACCGTCTTCCGTAAAGGGATACAATTAGCCTTTCAATTGAGCGATGTAAACTTTGGCTGCAGGTACATCACCAAGGGGTCGGGAATCGCAGACAAACCAAATCCGCACACCCAGCTAAACGATCCATAACATCACACAGAAATATAAGTAGTGGCATATGTTGCCAACCGTACATGGCCAATACTCTTGTCAAGACATCATAGCAAGTGGACCTAACACGATCAAATCTCCCGTCACAGTAAAATCAAACTCTTACAGCATCGAGTTAGGTTCCGACAGTAAAGGAATACTATATGATGATAAGTTGACAAGCGAAGCCATCACTCGCAGTTCCCTCTGGGAAAACATCATCATTAGCAAAGGCTAGTCCCTTAATAGACCCAAACAGCGCCAAGCTGCTGGCAGCAGTGTACAATTTAAGGGACATCTTGACATCGCTTACTAACGACGTAATAAGTTCAGCTCCGTTGCATCAAAGGTCCTTTAGCGTGCTGTGAACGGATCGATACGAAGAAACCGAGAGTGAGCATCCATTACCTGTAAACCATAAGCATCAACTTGAGTTTGGTTAGTACGACACAAACATCACACAACTAGTCGTAAACTATACCCGGGCTTTGGGTTTGCTCTTAGGTCGTTGGATGCCCGTCTTTCTCTTCTTGGTTCTCTTCGGTTTTCCAGCACTAACCTGTTCTCGAGGTGCCGGCGCATTAAGGGGCACAGACGTGGTTACACGTTGTGGACCTTCCAGCATGCGAGCTTGAGAAGCCTCAGCATCAGCAGTTCGTTTCAGCTTCGAATAAAAGACGTTCGCCATTAACAACACATGGACGTCCACAGGTGATATAACCGGAGTGTTAGGTTTCCACCAATGTTCATCTTCCAAACGATAACTTGGTAACAAGCATTCAAGCGCCTTAACACAGGACTCCCAATCTGCAGTCATAAGTATCAGATTGAAAACAGGGTCGAAGATGAAACGCGGAAGCTTTGTCATGAGATCCCAAACCGTCGCATGATGCAGAACGGCATACAAGTCACTAGACAGTTTCATGGAGGATAAGCAGGTATAATATTTCGCCGCAGCCCCCAAAGGCAGAACAAGCTGCGTCGTCCATAAAGCTTCCTCGAATTCCTCCATGGTTTTACAATTGTAAAGGATCTTCATGTACTCTCCGTTGCTCCATAACACGTCAGCGTGAAGCTGAAGATTCTCAGCAATAGCGTTGGAGAGCATCACTGATTCGTTCCTCGTAAGGACTTGTCCATCATCCGGGGCGATGCTTTTCACGGCATACCGTGCTGCTGATATAAAGGTTTGATATCCATCAAACTGCTGAGCAAGGCGCGCGAGGTCTTTCGGTGTTTGAAGTGTCGCGGGACGCAGCCACTTGTTTGCAAGGAACTCGCTCAACAGTTTCACCGAAACTGGTTCCCATATGACCTTCGTTCCCTCAACGACACCAGACGTTCTCGCGGGCCAGACATATCTTTCTCGAGCACGAGGGGCAGGTGACTCCTCCTTGTTGATTACCGCGCGCTTAGGGCATTTCTTTCGCTTGCGGCAATGAGGTAATCCCTTATCCCCCCCAGACTTATGTTGCCAAACATGAGTCTGCACACTAGAGTCAATTTCCAACTGGTCCCTGGGCTCAAGGGGACCAATCCTCAGATCGTTGGATCTTTGCATCATTCCAAGCAACACGGAACACAAAGATCAAACCAAAACGCTACCAAATGTTGAATATATTTGGAACGACTCTGATTATATGCAGTCCAAATATCCTGACGTAAAAAAGGCGGGATACCAGAGCACAACCAGACTTCGTTAGCAAGCGTAGGCTAAGCGTAGTTGACGTAAACTTGTCTGATCGGCTCTGGCATCCCGCCAGGGTATTTATGTGAGGAGGCTCTGCGCGGCAATTGCCGCAGGGCTGCACTTCTCGGGCTCCCGAGAAGGCCTTCTCGGGTTCCCGCCCAATAAGAACGAACCAAGGGATGCGGCATCGCCACGGTGTTGCCGTACAGCTGCAAGCATCCCAGAGGCAAGGACCTCGGGTTCGGGTCCCACTTTGGTAGGGACCAGATCCATGCCACGCGTAGCTTGGATCTCTCCAGTTCGGGACGGTCTTATCATAGTAAGTCCGTCCCTGGCCTCGAGGTTATTCCCGTCGGAATAACTAAGCTCAACGCCAAGGTCTGTTTGTACAGACCGCATCGCATCACAGGATGCGTGCAAAGGACCCTTCTGAATCTCGGCATCCGGGCTGGAGACCTCAGGCCCACCGAAGGATATTAGTCCCAGGCCGGGCATGGTAGTCTCCAGTTATCCGGTAGGTTCGATTCAGCGTGGGACGCACGTGACCATAAGTCACATCCGATTTCTATACAACATCGAAAAATTTATGCGGGTTTATGATACGAGACTAGTACAAAGGCAACGTTTCGGTTTTTTTCGTCCAAACACCATCAAAACCACCCGCCATCGAATTGTATGCTATTGGTTTCGTGATCTAAGTGGTTTTGAAGCTCGCCAAGGGCATAATCACGACAATACATGTCAAAAGTGGTTATACATCACAAAATGATCGAAACGACTCATACCGCTTCGTAAACGCATCAACCGCAGCAGCTCTAATGAGACGAGATGAAAGGGACATCCCCGACAGTAATGTACCCGGTGAAACTTTATCTCATGTACGGTTCAATCGTCGATAACGGGTTTTATTTACAATTTGGAAAAAATTCCGCAAAATATCACAACATCGTGTGGATTTTGCAGCAACCATCAAACAAAGCGGACAAAGCGGCGGGTGTTTTGCTTGTGAAACGAACCCTGATGGAACACGACCCACCAGTTACAAAGTAGTCATCACAATAAACAACCCCTACAAACCTATTCACCAACACTACTTACCAAGACAAATTCACCAAAGCTGTGACCCCTGAAACGATCCACCGACACCACAAACGGGTTAGTACCTAGGCGACACGATCTAGTCGATTGACGGCTTTTTCAAAAGTTAAAAATTTCACTACCAAGGAGACGACGACGGGGCGCCCGCCGGCGTCACCGAATGATGACATCGAAGATTATTTGGTAGTGGATCTGCCACTGAAGAACAACAAATATTTCCACGACATCGGGCGCGGCCTTACTTCCCACGTTGACTTTGCATACCGTGTAAACGCATCGACGTTCGCTGGACCCTACAGAATACTCTACACACATCAACCACTCCACCAATATCTATCACTACCAAGCAAACAAATGATACCAATATTGAAGCATGACCTAATGATGACTTAGAGATGTGATTTGTCGTCGGTTCGTGTAGGGTTTGTTGATGGTGTCGCCGTATTGGTCGCACGATGTTTATATTTTTTTCTCTGCCGACATGACGATGCACATGATGCATCAATGCACCATGTACGTAGCCTCATTGGGCCGTTACAATCATCAGCACCCGCCAGGATGAATAAAGCAGACACTCGCCCAGTTTGTCCCCGTCAAAGTGTCGGCAGCGAATACGGGAGTCTCGGGGCGACCCCTCAGACCGTTTGTCGTCTGCCATTAGCCACCACCAACCTTTTTTTGACCTTCGATAGAAACCTCCAAAAACCTTCTTTCCCCTGGTCGCTAAAGACGAACAAGCAAAGCCCCGGTGCTAGCGAAGGATTGGTTAATTATGCCAAGGCTTGGGGCTTTGTTTGGGGCTTTATTTGGGCTTTATTTGGGGCTTTGTTTGGGGTTTGAGGGGAGAAATTTCATGACGAGGTCACTGACGTCATCGGTCTAGAAGTGTAATGTGTAATGCTATACTATGCTACCTTATTCGTACTGAAGCGGTCGTCGAACAAGTCCTTATCGTCGGCGACCCATCGCTTGCCCCACAGGCGACATAACATCAGCGCTTTCATGAATTTTTTCGTGGCGTATTTTTTGAAGAATTCGTCGTGTTCGACGGGGGCGACCAAGTATTCGACCATCATCTCGACGCTGTGGCGGAGGTCGTCGACGCGGTAGCCCCCCAGGTAGTGGATGAGGTTGCCGTTCCATACGGGGGTCTTCCCCAAGATGAGCCGAGCTAAGTACATGGCGGCGGCACAGCATAGCGACGGCTTGAATCCGATGAAGCGGTGGTCGACGACTGTGACTTCGAGGAGGTACTTGCCCAACGTTCTCAGCTGGACGTCGTAGTCGTCGGCCTTGGAGATGCGGCGGAGAAAGTTCATGGGGTTGGGGTAATTGAGGTCGAATCGGAGCACCTTGAGGATGTACTTTTCGGCGTCCAAGATCTCCTGCTCGGTGTACAGCCCGTCGGTGAAGTAGGCGTAGTTTTTCACCGACGGCAGGAACACTTCTTCGTACTTGGCGGCGATGAAGAGCAGCCCCGTCGCCAACAATTGCAACTTGTCGACTTGGACCACCTCTACCAGCATGAACCGGTCCATGATGTTGATGGCCAAGAACAACAGCTCGGGCAATAGCCGGAACTTTAGGTGCATTTCCACCAACCAGTCGACCAAGATCAGCCGCATCTTGGGTTTTAGGTGTTTTTGGGTGGTGAGGTAGGCGCCGTTGGGCAACATGCGCTGCTCCAACTCGTAGAAGTAGAGAAAGATGTCGTTGACGTACTCCAGACACATGAGGGGGTCGTCGGCGTCCTCTTCGTCCAAGTCCTGCCAGTCGTAGTTGGTGAGCTTCAGCTTTTTCGGCTCGTGGATGATTTCGACCAAGTTGGTCAGCAGCTCGGTCGCCAGGCGTTTCTGGGGCATTCTCAGCGGCACCAACGCCGGCTTCGCCGCCATGCGGTTCTCCTTATCGCATTTGCACTCGCGTCCCCGGTTGCAACCGGTGCAACTCAGGGCGGTGATCAGGGTGTGGGGGATGCTGAACTTGGGTTTGGCATTGGACGTAGATGACGTAGCCGACGGAGCTACCGACGTTGTAGATGGAGCTACCGACGTTGTGGATGGAGCTGCGGAGGCGGTAGCCGTAGCCGACGTCGCCGCCGGCGGCGGGGGGGCTAGGGGGTCGTCCTTGGCTCCCCGGGGCTTGTGGACGTTCAGCACGTCGTGGAGCGCCGCATCTTTTCGTCCGGTGACACTCGGCGCCATCTCGGGCTCCGCTGGGGGGATCATACAAGGGCTCCGGCGTCGACACTCGAACCTGTCGTCACCAACAATCGAGGGAGTTTTTTCCTGGTGCGCGCCGGCGAAGAGGCTGGCGAGGGGACGCGGTGCGACTGCGATCGGGGCAACCCTAATTGCGCTGGATTTGGAGGGATAAGGGAGGGTCAATTAAACGGGGGAATTGACCGAAACAGACGCGTTTTCCAAACGTGGCAACCAGGAGTGTTTCAATGGTATAGGTTTGGTGCCAAACGGACAACGGGTTCCCGAGTTATTGGAGTATCTAGCAAAGGCTGTGGGGGCTCGCAAAGTGGTATGGTCGGGAAACAAATCGCAGAGCGCGCGAGCGAATGGGGGTTAGCGGCTAGTGGCGGCGCCGAGCGATGAAACACGGAACAAAGGGGCAAGCGAGCGAACGTCGAGCGATGAAACCTGGGGCGCCAGGCGCTCCCGGGGCGCTACGGGTCTATATAACTTATGATCGCAAGGGGGGCGCCCAGCGCCGATGGAACGGGCTACAGCAATCGATTGCATCGCGTCGCAAGCCATGGGTTATTTTTACCCGTGGCTCTGGTGTAAGTAGCCAAAAGCAGCCGGCGCCCTGTGGCTCCTGAAATGACCCTTGTTTAGCTTTTACCGCAAATCGTCGCACGGGTGCCCTAGTGGCGCCGGCGCCGCTGTTTAGGTTTTGGCCCGAATCGGGCGCTTCGCACCGGCGCCGGGCGCGCCGTGGGGCGCTTCGTTGCTGGCGCCAGCGCCCTTGGCACAGGCAGAGGTTGCCTGTTCGTTTGCAGGAGATGATCGTCGTGGCGTTGTTTTAGGCTCCAGTGGTCGCCCGTTTGGGGCCAGGGTTGAGTGGAGTTGGTCACAGTGGGAAGAGTGGTAGTCGCACGACTTGGGCGCCGCTGGCGCTCAAGCCGTTCGCCGATTGCTATAACGGTAGCGCCGGCGCTACTAGCGCTTTGATGGCGGCGCGCTAGCGCTTTAATGGCAGCGCCCTGGCGCTTTGATGGCGCTCAGAGTGGTGTCCATGATCGGGCCCCTGGGCGCGCCCACTTGGCCTTCTAAGGCCTGGCGGCCTTGGGGTGTGATGATCGGAGTTAAGCAACCGGGAAATTACCGAGGCCTACGCTTACTCAGCAGCGCGGCTCAGTTACCTCATACTCAGGGGGATGCTGACAAATTGATCGCACCCTACCCCACAATCACCGATTGCTAATCAAGGTCATTGCTTCACATATAAGCCTCTCCTCCTCTAACTCGTTGTCTCCATCTAAGAAAGAAAAGCAAGAAATGTCGAAATACGGGTTTGTTTCAGTGCCTCGCGATGTCCACCAAGCATTGCCCAACCCCAAGTCTCCCACTCCCCACTTATCTACCGATATCCCCACCACTAAGCTTGCCAAGTTCATCACTGACTACACTAAGGAGAAATTGCCCTTGGAAACGTTCAACCATCTGATCCGAGTGTACTTGTACCTGAAGGCGATCATTGCTGACCAATTCCCTCAATGGGACTTGGATGATGAAGTGATCTACGTCACGGCGATGTTGCACGATATCGGACAAATCAAAGAGTGTATGGATGCCACCAAGATGCTGTTTGAGTTCTACGGAGGCTTCCTTGCCCATAAGCTTGTTGTCGACCACACTGGGGATCGTGATTATGCTGATGCCGTGTGTGAAGCCATCATTCGTCACCAAGACTTGGGGGAGCTGGGGAACATCACCACGTTGGGATTAATCATCCAGATCTGTACCATCTTGGATAACGTGGGATTAAACCCGGAATTAATCCATAAGGATACGTTGGATGCCGTCAATCGCGCCTATTCTCGTAAAGGATGGCTCCAATGCTTTGCCGGAGCCATCGATAACGAAAACACTCGCAAGCCCTGGGGCCACACGTCGAAGTTGGGGGTCGACAAGTTCAGAGAGGACGTGTTGGCCAACAAGTTGGCCTACGAAAAGTTGTAAGTAGCAATGGTGATATCAGTTCCATCCGTAATCGGGGAGGTGAGATGATATGATGAGAAGAGGAGTGGTGACAGTAAAGACGACGCAATCAAGGAAATCTAATGACATGGGGACAGTACGGAGCTAGTACAAGTGCAATGGAGATAACTAGTGTCATGGGGAGTGCCATGGGACAATGTCAAGGGCACTGCCATGGAGACTACCACGGAGATGGTGCGATTAGTGTGGGGTGCGAATGATCGATCACGGGAGACATCGGCAACAAGAGATGACGATAACTCGAAGTAGTCCAGTAATCAGTAGACTAAACCGTAGACTAAATCCTGTAAACGTTGTAGTAAACGATGTAGATGATATCTCTTGTCTTTGCCGTATAGATTATCTCTTCATGATCGGAATGATGATCCATGCTATAACCAAAAAGTGGAGAGAAGTCAAGTGGAGAGAGAGCGAGAGAGAAGTTAAATCAGACAGTAACAGTCAGTAAAAGACAGTAAAAGACAGTAAAAGACAGTAAAAGACAGTAAAAGACAGTAAAAGACAGTAAAAGACAGTAAAAGACAGTAAAAGACAGTAAAAGACAGTTTCGAGTCAAGGCTGAATCCTAGTCTCTCGATTCAAGGCTAAATCATAGTTGTGGAGGCAAGGCTGAATCCTAGTCTCGAGTCAAGTCGCACGCCTCGGCTAGTCGATCGCGTTGGCAAGGCACATTCCCCGTTTGGCGCGTGCGGATCGAGAAATCATCCTCCTCCCTCGTCCCCGGTTAGCCTCCACCATGGATAATACCACGCGTACGTATCTCCTACGGTTACTCCTTTATTCACATCATTTACTAACCGTTGATTAGCGACTTTGAAGGCCTCGGACTGTCCCGAAGAAGTCCAAGCCAAAGTGTTTGATTTGGCACAACAATCGCTCAAGTTCACCATCGAAAAGGATATCGCCACGTTCTTGAAGAAAGAAATGGACCGTCTGTACGGACCGACGTGGCACGTCATCGTCGGCAAATCGTTCGGGTCGTACGTCACCCACGAACAAGGGTGGTTCATCTACTTCAGCATCGGCGACTTGTCGTTTTTGTTGTATAAAAGCGGCTGACCGTTATCTATATATTTTTGGCATATTTCGTTTAATCTTCACAACCCCTCAGTTCTTCAACGCTTCGTCTTGGCCCGAAAGCAACGTGAACACCGGCTTCCCGAGCTTATCTCTCCCCTTCAAGAAGTCGAGCTCCATGACAAAGAGGTACTCGAGGATATCGGCTCCCGACACCTTAGCCAACTCGCCAGCAGCGTACGCCGACCCCCCAGTAGCCAAAATGTCATCGACAATGATCACCTTGGCTCCCTTGGGGATGACATCCTTTTGGATCTCGAATTTGTCCAGACCGTACTCCTTTTGGAATTCCACGGTATAAGTGTCACCAGGCAACTTCCCGGGCTTTCTCACGGGGATGAACCCAGCACCAATGCTAAGAGCAAGGGTAGGACCAAAGAGGAACCCCCGAGATTCCAACCCAATCACGTAGTCAACTTTAGTTCCTTGGAGCGACTTTTGAAGGTGGAGCTTGAACGCATCGATCAACTTTTGGAACACTTCGGGCTTAGCGAAAATGGGTAAAAAGTCCTCGAACAAAATCCCTTCTTGAGGAAAGTTGGGGAATTGCTTAAGGTTTTGCTTAAGTTCTTTTTGGAGGGCGCTGAGGTCGGACATGACGTTCGGTTAGTAGGGTTCGCGATGAGAATCGATCACTTCGGCCCACATGGGCCGAACCAGCCGCAGCCCTAAGCCACAGCGATTTAACATCATTTCTCGTGATAATAAATGGTTTAATGACAACAGATTTAGTAAGTGATGATTCCTAACGGTTTTATTTACCATTCAGTCCCCAGGAACATGCCATTGAAGTCCTTTTGATCCTACTAAGCATCAATTGTTGGCTAGCACACTTTCGTTAACTGTCCGTGCGAATCGTTTGTTGACAGGCGAATCTTTTGTTAGCTGTCCGTGCGAATTTGTACGGCACCTAGCAATGGCTAGCATTGGAGAGAGGGAAGTGGAGGTAGAGTTATGTAAGCTAGTTTCGGTAAAGGGCTGAGTCCTAGTAGTAGTAAGCCCGAAGCCGGAGTAAAGTCAAGGTAATCCATTTTCGCGTCCCGACTGAGTGTTAGTATCAGGGCAGCTATGGGTTAAGGTTGTCTCTAGAATCTATTTGTATTATACTTGTGAAGTTGTAAGTAGGCAGTGGTGAGTGGAGTAAGCTAAAGTAAAATAGGCAGCCAGAGTAAAGCCAGTTTAGCCAAGGTGAGCCAGTTTTGGTAAAGGGCTGGGTGTAAGTGTCGGTAAAGGGCTGAGTGTAAGATTCGGTAAAAGGCTGAGTGTAAGATTCGGTAAAAGGCTGAGTCTAAGTGTCGGTGAATGGCTGAGTATAAGTTTCGTGTGTTATTATCTATGTCGTATCGTCATTAGTCCTACTTTTTCGACCGTTTCGCCTTCAGTTCCTTCGCCAGCGACTTGCGCTTGCCTTGAGGCTTCTCCGGCAGTTTCTTCACCACGGTGAAAAACCCATCAAGACGCCCTTGTACTCCCAGCTTCAACCCTTTCTTCAACTTCTCCGCCCCCGACCGAATTCTGTCCTCAGAAAACCCCTTTTGTTGGACCATATACTCGATCAACCCATCCACATCGGGCTCGGCCCACTTCATCGTCACTTCACTCGCCGGGAGGACTTCCGGCAGCAAAAACAATTGTCTTGCCTCCTTATACGGCCAGTTTTCCGGCACTTTGTACTTGGTCTTTTCCGGGTTAGCTTCAATGTGTTCGACAATGGCATCCAACAGTCCGTGCTCTTTAATAAGCTTATACGCCGTCACCGGCCCCACTCCCTTAATCGTCTCACAGTAATCACAGCCAAGGAGGATACACATGTCGATAAATTGTTCGTGAGTCAAATCGAGCCCGGCAATGGCTTCGGTATACTCCAATTGATCGATGGGCATCTTCCGAGCTTCAGAAAACGTCAAGTGGCGCAACAAAAACGGGGGCTTATAGCATAACGTGTCCATATCTTCGGAGGCGGCGGCGAAGACTTTACCTCCAGCAGCTAATTCGGCACACTGAGCTTCGGCTTCACACGGAGCTTCGACGTAGGGAATCCCCATCAATTGCAAGAGCTTTTTGGCTTCGGCGTTCTGTTCTCGAGACACTCTCACCATCCGCTTTTCGAATTTCATCGTCTCGGCGACATCGCCGGTTTCTTTAGCTCCTTCGAGGGCCTTTTCCGCCTCTTCTCTCCGCTTCAATCGCTTTTCAAGCTCCCCACCTTTAAGCACGGGAGGCTTACCATCAAACACGTACACTGGCTTGATGTTATTCTCCACCAATCGAATCGTTCGGTAGAATAACCCCAGCAAATGAGACGTGGTTTCTCCACTGTCCAGAGTAAGTTGTTGACCATCCAGTTGCCGAACGGCGATCAAAAATTGATACAAACACATCAGAGCATCAATGGCCACCTTACGACCAAAAAGGTTCTTAAGTTGGAACTCTTTATACGCTGCTGGAGCGTGTTCTTTGATAAGTTGATTGAGCCCTTTAACCCCCATAGTATACTGGAAAAAGAGAGGTGCGAAATCGAGAAGAGGTGCGACGCGTACGCGTGTTAACCTCATTAAACTATCACAATGAAAAAGCTACCAGAGAAGAGATCATAGGAGAGTTGACAACAGAAGCCAAAAGACTGATGTATCAAGTGCTTAATTCTTCAGTGAAATTCATTCCCAAAAAGGAAAGCTAACTTGAATGATCATGAACATCGGCTATGGAATTAGATTCTCTTGCCATCAAGTCCCCACAAAAACAACGCTCTCTTGCTATCAAGTCTCCACGAAACCAATGATAGGATCCGATGAAGGTTGATTGACCAATAAGGTTATCAATTCAAGTACATTTGCATCAATCCTAAACATATAATGATGATGATGTAGAATTGTAATTAATGAGATTATCGAAATTAAATGGCTTCCCAATGATGCCTAGCTAGTAAGCATACGACTAAGTCCCAAAAAGTAGCCTTCTAGCATGGATTATCAGTCAACAACACTGAGTTTATAATTCATGATTGATAGGTTATCGTAACAGTCAGAGCAAATATTGAAACTACGATAACAAGCAACTATGATTATTAGTCGGTTAGTGAAGTCATTGCCTGGTGATTGTTTTTGCCTAGTTCATCAATTACATTTATTGGGGCTATTGGGGGCGAGAGGCGTTTTCCTTCAACGCAATCAATTGCTTCGATCTGAAGGTTTCGTAATGGACCAACGCCGTGGTTTCGATCAAGTCCTGTAAGTGAGTTCTCGTCAAAAAGTCTCTTAAAAACACAAATTCGCATTGGGACACATCTTCAATGTTGATGGCGCCCCAGCGAGTCTTTCTCCCCCGAACCATTTCGCCATTGATATTGATTTCCTTTTCCGATCCGGCAATGGCAAAGGGAATGAGTGAAGTGATATCGGCATTCAATTGGCGTTCTTCTTCGTAGAGGTCTTCCAGGTCATAAGGGTAGATGTTGAATTGGTGCTTCATAAACTCGTGTTGCAATAAGCTCTTGAACTCGGCCCGCTCTTCAAGCGTCAACGAGTCCAGCTTTGCGATCACCGGGACCACATTGGCAATCTCCGACAACTTTTTAAGGGCAGTGACGTCGAGAGGCAGCAACTTTTTGATATTGGGCAGGATGAAGTAGAGGATACAGTGGACGCGAGTGTCAGGAATAAACCGTTCCCGCGTCGCCGTCAACTCCTTCCGCAAGTATTGCGAGTGTTGTTCCTTAATGTACTTGACCAACGGTTCCCAGCACTTTTCGTTATTGATTTGATCGGCAAACCCGGGGGTGTCGATGACGTTAACGTGCAACTTGACGTTATTCTCCACGAGGACATGCGACGACACTCTGATTTCGGTAGTCTTTTCGATGGGAGCTTCACACAGCTTGCGGCCGGTCGATTCGGCAAGTTTCAGCGAAAACAACGTGTTGACCAACGTCAGCTTTCCGAGCCCCAGACGACCGACACACATGATGTTGAACTGGAACCCCCGCTTAAGTAAGCGGTTTTCTATCTGAGTGGTGATGGTATCGAACCCGACATACTTTTGGGGCTGGCTTAAGTCCAGGTCCACGGCAATCAGCATGGCTTTTGATGAGGATAGAGTGGAGCGTGTTTGTTTTCGTGGAGTGGTGAGGACACGATTCGTGGTTCTGCATATGGCAAACGAGAATGCGCCTCACGAAGATGACGACTAAAACCAATAAACCAACAACCAAGATGACAACTCTATAGAGATATTGATTATGTCATTACCACGAGGTTAAAGAATATCATATCGGGTGTATATCTCCGTAACTACCAATGTAACGTTAAAGACTTAATCATTTATGGTGAAAGTTAGTCGCGTCGCGGTACCTGGATCAAACTTTTGACGATATCATCCACTTTGAGCCCCGACCCTACCGAAAAAAGGCTACAGTTTTCACCGAGTTCGATTCCTGGCCATTCCAATACCTCGTCCTCATTCGCACTCAACTAGAAACGAAAAATTTCAAAGGAACCATCAATGTCGCTCACCCTCAGACTCCAGGCAGCGTTACGCTTGCCGCTGATCCCCGAGGTGTTGGTGGGACTCTTTCCTCGCCTTGGTTATACTCCTACCCAAGAAACCGACTCGCGCCTCGAAGCTTTACGCGACCACTTGGAGCACAACCACTCCGATGAACCTCCGTTCATGTTCGACAATGGTACCATTTTACGGGCTGCCCCTAAGAAGAAGATGTCGTACCGTCGACACCGAGTCAAGCTCTATGCTCCGGGGAACAAGCAAATCCAACCGCTTAATAACATCGTCCGGTGTCCTGCTTGTGGCCATGTTAAACGGTCCCATTTCATGTGTATGCACTGTTTTGCCGAAATCAAAGCATTCTTAAAGGGGAAAAAACGGGAACAAGGCATCGTTAAGGATCAACCTAACCCCCAATCGGATTTGGACCCCATCGACGAACGGATCGTCTACCCGGGGAAGTTTCTTCGTGAAGACCAAAGAAGATTACAAGAACGCGATTGGGTGCCTAAACGCGAGGAACCGTTGTTGTATAACAAGGCGGAAACCAAACCCAAGAAGTGAAGGCATATGTATATAGATCGATGCCGAGGCATCACCCTTTCATTTCAATCAACGAGCACGACTTCCGACTTAAGACTTAGCACGACTTTCTGGTATGACTTCCTAGCACGACTTAAGACTTTCTAGCATGACTTGCTAGCAATACTTTCTAGTACTACTTGCTGGCTTTTTTACTAGACTTCCTAGCTTTTTTTACTAGGATTATTAGATCATTATAGACATCACTTGATATTTACCCTTTATCAATGATAGAAGGCAATATCATAAGCACTTAACACTCAGCCCTTCACCGAAACTAGTTTACTCGAAAATGCCCTCGGGGTTAGGTTTTAGCCCTTCTCCCACTCTGGCTTCGACTAAGTTGATGCAAGAATCAAACAGGTGGGAAATTGCAAGTTAGATGGAGTTCGACCTTATTCCGTTAACACATTACAACAATGATAAAGCTGTAGAGCTTATTACACTCATCGAATCAAGCGGTGGTTAGCGCTCGAGTAGAGCTCTTAATAGGAAGTACTTTTTGAGTGGTTCCATTCCAAACTGAAGGCTTGATATTCCCTAGCAACCCATGCAATGGAAACACCATCAAGCTTTATCTACGTGAATTTCACAACGTCACCTCAGCTTACCATCAGCAACCATCCTGTCAACCAACAAGCTCCAGGGGCTTCTATCAAGTCGCGTAGTCTTCGCGTGTATATCAATATCATCACTATTTATTTCATTTTTGCAGCTCTATTCCATAGCCGCATCGTCCATGGCAGGCGCCGGTTCTCCCTCGGTAATGATCTCTTCACTACCAGCAATATCACCCGCGGTCATCTCGGCATCAACATCACCGCCACCGATATTCTTGCGTAAGGCGTAGCTAATCTCCAACGGTCTACCACCATAGTTGTAACCATTCAAGCTCAGAATCGCCAGCAGAGCAAGCTCACCAAGTTCAAATTGCACCACGGCATTACCCAGAGGCTGGCCCCGGTCATTAAATTGAAGCTCGGCACGAAGCACCCGACCCACCGTCTCGAATAAGTCAAACAAGTCTTCTTGCGACGTCTCAAACGGTAAGTTGCCGACGTAAATGGTGTCGCTAGGTTCACCTTGGGCCGCAACGCCGTCGGTAAACTCGGTGTTTCCCCGCTTGGCACTGCGCTTACCTTCAGGAGCACCACCACGAGCTTGAGTACGTCCACCGTGGCCGGGACGAGTGTCGAGGCGACGACCGCCAATCGAGTAACCAGCAAACAATTCAATGGCACGCTGAGCTTCTTCTTCGGTGGAAAACACCACCGTACCGAACCCCCGCAGTCTGCCGTTGTTATCCATGCGAATATCCACCAGTTCGATCTTACCGGCTTCCAGGAAGAGGTCACTAAGGTCGTCCCGAGTCACGGTGAACGGAATGTTACCAATGAACACTTCGGGAGTGATGGGACCATCATATACGGGACGTTCGCGACGTTCACGACGTTCACGACGGTCATCACCGCGGCGATCATCACGACGATCATCACGACGATCATCCCGTTCGAAACGATCACGACGATCGTCCCGATCGTAGCGCCGGCGATCATCACGACGATCATCGTGGCGATCATCTTCCCCGGCAGGGGGCGGGTAATCTTGACGAACGAATATTTCCCGTCCATTCATCACTCGACGATCGAACATTTGGATCGCCTTATCGACATCGGCTTTCGAACCAAATTCAACGGTGGCCATCCCCTTCGACCGACCCCGAGAGGTGACGACATCGGCTCTGACGACGTTAAACCCACCATCAGCGTCCTCAAACATCCGCTTGACATCAAACGCCGATTGGCTATAGGGGATATTGCCGACAAAAATCGAGTTATCGTAGTTACGTACACTCTTGTTGCGGGAATCTTCATCACCGACGGTAGAAAACGCCGGCTGCGCGTGGTGGCGGGAGTTGTAGTCTCGGTTTTGGAACCGACCACCCCCCGAGCCACCCCGGTAGCCCCCGCGAGAGCCACCTCGGCGATCCCGATAACCACCCCGTCCCCCGCGACGCGGCGAACGGTCTCTTCGTGGTGACCGAGACCGGTCCCGTTGCGGTGACCGTGACCGATCCTAATAGTTGTTAGCATCTCTGGTGAAAGGTACAAACCAAATAAACGTGGGCAATTGATGCCGCCAATCAAACTTCCAGCTCCGCCTATACAGACCGACAACCTCAGTCTTGGCTTCATCCATCAAATACCATCATCTCAAGCGACTTACTCTTGTGTATCCATCGATTTCCATGTCCATCTGGTGAAGGTGGTGTTGAAAGTTCGAAGCGAGAAAAACTGCGACTTTTAGTGGCAACTTCCCCTCCACCTTAGCAACCACGACGAACGCAACTTGCAATGGAATCAATTATCAAGGTATTCCAGTTAAAAAGGGTAGAGAACGATAAAAGGGCTCGATGACGGGTACACAAATTAAATTATATTCTTGAGTTGGAAACCAAATTTGGGGCGGGGAGAGGGCCATTGTGGGGAAATATATATATAGTGCGCGAACGCCGTTTCAACGCAAGTTTGAGAATGTGAAACCATTGGCGATGTCGTAATGACAACTACTGTAGTTACAACCAACAAGTTTGATATATAAAACAATATGATAAAGGTTTTTCCGTGTTTAATTGAACTTCCAGACGATAAAGTACAACAGACACGGTGCTGACGTCATATTTCGTCATGAGTAACATTGTGCAGGCAAAGTATATCTAATGTAGCCTATAGATCAACTACCTGAACATGTAATTGAGTTCGATAATCTTTGGTGGCTGCTATTGTGCAGTCTAAGAGAGAGTCAATAGCGACAAGAGACTCCGATATACTTAATGATAACACAAACTGTTCTAACCAACGATTACAGGTTGGATTTGGTAGGCCCTCTGCTTGTTTTCCATGACTTTTTGGAATAATAAAGATGAAGATTTATGCTACAGCACAAATAGGTCTGTAGCCACCAAATC
Organism: Diutina neorugosa; assembly: GCA_030578555.1. Classification (NCBI taxonomy): domain Eukaryota; kingdom Fungi; phylum Ascomycota; class Pichiomycetes; order Serinales; family Debaryomycetaceae; genus Diutina; species Diutina neorugosa. The sequence continues at coordinate 90,324 of JAJMSK010000018.1, read as the reverse complement.
TTCGTCTCAGAGCCAACTAGCTCTTAACAATGGTGACCCCTGCAAAACCTTTAACACCCGTGCGAACTTTTGTTACCCCCGTGCGAACTTATTGTCCCGCCGTGCAAATCTATAATTTTCCGTGCGAATCGATGATCCCGCCGCAAAAATTTAGTACCCTTAAATTTGGCACTTGAGTTACAAAACCAATGCCATCGACCATCATTGGAGAAGTATGATATTTGGCTCAGGGGGAGAAATATTTGTTAGTACAACCACGTCTTAGGGCCGCGGGGTTTTCTGATATTGGAGTTGTCATGTAATCGAACCGCCTTCCCTAACCAAATATCACTGCTAGACAGAATCTTTCAATATTGGCGTTGATGATGGTTTCCATGACCGCTACAGCAAACGATGCTTTCATACGTTTAAAACTTGAAAATACCATTAGTCAAACATTGCTACATCTAATTACACTGGTATGACCACATCCTATTCCACTAGCTTCATTACATGAGCTTTATCACACCAACCTCATTATCTCTCTCTCATTGTACTGCTCTTTCTCCTTGTAACGATTAAAATAGAACAAGTGGAGCATGATACAAGTTGCTAATCGCTACCCCAAACGGTTTGTACGTTAGTCTAGACTACGTCATCATCGTGGTTGTTCGAGTTGTTGGGTTAAATTTACTGTAACCCTTAACAAGTTAAGGATGACCAAGATAATTAATCACATTGTTGAGCAAGATAAATAGGTTAACTATGAACACTAGATGCATAGGTTTAGATGTCGCCCTGGCGATGCAAACCGTTGAGAATGGAGATGAGGGAGAGGAACGACGCCTGCGACACGTCCTCGTGGATCCCCACCCCCCAGCGAGCCACTTTTTGGTTGAGGGCAACCTCGATATAAGTGGCAGCCTTGGCGTTAGCATCTTTACCAAGGGAGTGTTCGTGGTAGTTCTTGACGTCGATATCGATGGAAAATTGCTTCGCCAACGCATCGTTAAACGCCGACAATTGACCATTACCGGTACCGCTAACCTTAACGGTTTTACCATCGACGGTGAGCTCGGCGTCGATCTGTTTGAGCCCCTTTTCGGGGGTGGAAATCGAATAATCGACGAGCTTAAAGTAGTCGTCGCTGCCATCGTCATCGACAAAGTATTCGTGCTTGAATAATTCGATCAACTCGGCATTGGTAAGCTCCTGGCCCTTTTCTTCGGCTTGCTTTTGCACCACCTTGGAGAACGCCACCTGTAATCCCCGGGGCAAGTCGAGTTCCAAGTTTCTGAGGATGACCCACGCCGATCCCCCTTTACCCAGTTGCGAGTTGATGCGGATGATGGCTTCGTAGGTGCGACCAATGTCTTCGGGGTCCAAGGGCAAGTAAGGAATCTTCCATAATCCATCATCACGCTTAGTGATGGCATTGAATCCCTTTTTGATGGCATCTTGATGGGACCCAGAAAACGCACACACGACGAGCGACCCTCCGTACGGAGCCCGAGCCGGCACGGGGATCTTGTTACACTTTTCCACCACGTCCACCACCAGCTTCATGTCGCTAAAGTCCAAGTTGGGCGAGATCCCTTGAGTATAAAGGTTGAGAGCCAACGTGACAATGTCAACATTACCAGTACGTTCTCCGTTACCAAACACACACCCTTCGACACGGTCACCCCCAGCTAATTGACCAAGTTCCAGAGCGGCAACGCCACACCCTCTGTCGTTATGGACGTGGAGCGACACACATACCGAATCGCGATTGGGGATGTGAGTACAAAAGTATTCGATTTGGTCGGCATAGACGTTAGGAGTCGCCATTTCTACCGTCGCCGGTAAGTTGAAGATGATTTTGTGGTCAGGAGACGGTTCCCAAGCTTCCATCACCGCGGTACAGATTTCCACGGCAAAGTCCAAATCGGTATCAGAAAACGTCTCGGGAGAGAACTCATAGTCCCAATGAGTCGCTGCTTGGCTAGGGTCATCCTTAGTCAATTGACGGACGAGTTTAGTACACTCCACAGCTAATTTAAGCGATTCTTGCTTCAGCATCCCAAACACCACATCACGGAAAAGTTCGGAAGTGGCAAGATAACAGTGAACGGTAGCCCGCTTGGCTCCCAGCAACGATTCCACAGTGCGACGGATGAGTTCTTCCCGACACGCCGTCAACACTTGGATGGAAACATCGTCGGGAGCGTTTTGTACCGCCCAACGAGTGAAATCAAAATCGGGTTGCGAAGCCAGAGGGAACGCCACTTCGATCTCCTTAAACCCCACTTCGACAAGCTTATTGAAATAAACCTTTTTCTCTTCTACCGACATCGGATCCGGTAACGACTGATTACCATCTCTCAAGTCGGTGGAGAGCCATCGAGGAGCGTGGCTAAGTTGTCGAGACGGCCACTGGCGATTGGGCAAATCCACGGGAGGGAACGCAGAGTATTTCGTCGAAGGATCCTTGAGCATCGGCATGGTAAACAAGTCAGTAAAAACTTAAGCTCAGTGGGGACGAGATGAAAAGATTTTTTGAGGGTGTGGTTCGGGGCGTTGGGTGCTTATATAACGTGGGGCCCCGGTGACGGAGTATGACTAACAGGTGCGGAACCGGAGCTTGCGTGCATACGGCTGCGGTGGAAAATTTACGGTTGCCGGCGGCTAGAGCCGGCATCAGTGTAGATGTCGCCACGCTTCCACACCGATACGGAGAGAGGCCGGTACCGGTACCGGCGCCGGTAGAGTAAGGTCCCGCGGCATTCACAGGAAAGTGGGGTGATTTACGACTGACAGAGATGAGAGATGAGGGTTGCTTTTTCCGATGAGTCATCGTAGTGATGAGATGACAACCAACAACAACCAACAACCAAACAGGGAATGGAGGCGAGCGTAACTAGGGATCGTAAAGATGTGGGGAAGTGACTCATACAGTTCGAATCATAATGATTGTAGTGAGTGGGGTAAACTTAGGAACTGGAGATGATTAAACTGGATTTATTGTTAGTAAAGCGATGGTCTTGACACTAATATATCAATGAATATTGTGAAAACTCAGGGAATGATTGGATTAAGTACAATTAAATTTCTTTGTATTTTTTATTGTCAAATTGATTTATCACTGTATTCTTTTATTGGATTTTTATCACACTGGGAGATTTGATTGATTCAAGTAATTCTCCCCACAAATCGGAAATTCGAGGCTTCAATTAGCATTGTCAACAGTTTGATGACGTTTTAATGGAATTTATCATTTGAAAAAGATTGTATGTTGCATTTTAGAGAGAAAAGGCTATGAATTGCTAGAATCAAGACCAATCCCTAATATCAAGGCTATGAATAACGGGAACCACACCGATTTCCTTGTGTTCAATATCATCGAGTTAATTGTTATTAATATCATTGATTTCGTTGTCTTAATTATTTCATTGCTATGTGATTTTTGGAGTCTATCCATTATTATATTACATCATAATTACCTATTACTTGGAACCAAAGTAGCCGCCCAACACCGCGGCCAAGATGACGGCGATGGCGATCAAGATGACGGCACACCAGATCTTCTTCTTTCTCCATGCCCGCGCCAGCTTCACCGCCTTATTGGTGTGGCCGGCCCCTTGTTCGATGTCATGCTGAGCCTGTTGCACTTGGGCCTCGATCTGTTGGATGGGCTTTTCCTGTTCGATCACCAACTCCTCCATGTCGTTGAACAATTGCGTCAATTCTGCCATCGTCTTTTCGAGCTTCAAGAGCTCGCGGTGACGCACTTGGACTTCGTTCAACACCGTGCGGGCCTCGCCCCGACGGTTCAGTTGCAAAAGCGCCTGTTGGAAGTATTGGTTGTCGCCATTTTCCACCACTTGGCGCACCTCTTCGTCGGTGGCGTCGGGCTTGACGATGAGGTACTGTCTTTCCGCCTGGGTCTTGGTCTGCTCGCGGTTGTTCAGCTCCACCTGTCGATAGTCTTGGATTAAGTCCAAGAACCGTTTGCGGCAGGTGTCGGCTTGGTCCAACTTTTGTTGATCGCGCTGGTGGACGGCGGTTTCCTGAGCGTTGCGGATCCGCTGCTTCAACTTGGCTTGAAGCGACTGCGCTTCGGCCACCAACGAGTCGATCTGCTTCAGATTGTACTCGGTGTCTTCCTCGTTCAAGTCCAAGTCCTGTAAGAAGTTCCGTTGCTTGTTAGCAATCAAATTGATGAGGTTCAGGTACTGGTCGAGCTGCGAGTTGATGTCCTGGATCTCCTCCATGTACGCGACAAAGTCCAGCTCTCCCGGAGCCGCGTGCTGCGGAGCCTGGGTGTACCCGTTGTTTCCGTAAGGATTCAGCGAGAACTGGCCCATCTCGTAGCTGTTGTGCTGCTGGTAGCTCATTGTTGTCACGGTGGAGAAATTTGGCGAGATTTAAATTCTGGCTCGTCACCGCGACTGTATACAGGTGGACACCGGCTCACTAGGCGGAGTCCATCGTATAGCGCATCCACTAACAAAAGCAAGACTATAATTAAACTAGCTACGTGTGACTCTAATATTGGTATTAACTCCGATTTTTTTGTAGTAATGGTCTCTTTTTTGTGGTGATCTATTTTTTGTGGTAGTCGTCTCTTTTTTTTTATGGTGGTCTCTTTTTTGAATACACTAGATCGGTTAGCAGATTAACTCCGTGATGGCGCCAAGGTCACCGGTTTTGTTACACTACTTCTTAGTGTAAGCCGTTGCCGATGAGGTCTCTACCGTCACTGCCGATCGAGCATGACGAGGGCTTTTCCCCAGACTCGTCATTCTCATTTACTCGAATGTTCATGAGCACAGCCTCCCTCATCGCCTGCTAATGACTACTGATAACCACATAACATACCAAACCTACATTTTATGCTTTTTTTGTTAATGGTATCATTATGACGTTTATCCAACGTAAACTGATTGATTTGGGGTCATCGGAGCACGGCTCTGTCATTAAATCACTAAAAACTATTTCCCGCGTTCTTTCGTTTCTTTTTTTGGTTATATGGGTTATCGCCAATGACGTCATCGATACCAACTGATTGACAGCGGAGTTCAATTCACATGATAGTTTAACACCCTCAACTCCATGAAACTTAGCCCCGAATCATCACCAAACTATACCTATAGTCTCCACTATGCTCCAGGCCACTCGCCTCGAGCTCCGGGAGCCGTGGCTAACCCTGAAGACCACCTCCAGCTTTGCTATCGTCGCTACACTACTCGTCGCTTAGTCAATGGAAATCGGTTCAATTTGGTATTTTGCCACGGTAATGGCATGAATAAAGGTATCTGGCACTTACTCATTGATCAGTTGTACCAGGAATATCCTCAACTTGGTACGGTGCTTGCGTTTGATAATGTTAGTCATGCTGACCTGGCAGTGGCCAATACTACTCGACTTGGCCCCGGATTCCGCTGGCGGGACGGAGCCAAGGATATCGCTAGTGCTACGTTAGCAGAACCAGCGTTTCTCGATCCAAATGCTATTAACATTATCATTGGTCATCTGATGGGAGGTTGTATTCTGTTGATGGTGGTGGAATATGAGCCGAGATTGTTTCAAGGAGCCATTGTTATTAATCCAATGGCGGTGGCGGATGAAGCCTGGGTCAAACGGATGGAATGGTACCTTCCAATGTTGAAAAAACGAGGATTCCTCGAAGATACTATCGATACTTCCTCAGGACCCTGGATCGATCAAGTGGTGAAATGGTACCGAACCAAACTGTTCTACAAACGGTTCCATCCACAGGTGCTTCACAATATGATCCACGATGAGGTGCTGGGGATTTACGAGGATAATCATCAATATCGCGAAATTAAGTTGAAAACCACCACCAAAGCTCAGGTAGAAGGGTATATTAGTTCGCCTCTGTGTTGTCTTGAAGCCATGACCGTTTATGGAGCGATTACGGTGCCGGTATACCACATATGTGGTCGTAAGGATACGGTTCGACGCGGGCTCGTCGAGCTTCTTCGTCGACAAGTACCAGTGGTGGAGTATGTCGATGTTCCGGGATGCTTTCACTTGATGCACGGAGAACAACCCGAGATCACCTTTGAGTATGTTAGTGGGTATATTCGCAAGATCTTGGCTCGTCCTGGAGATAAGCCAATCAACGATTATACCACTCAAGCTCAGTTTGGTGACAACTACCGTACTAAATATGGGGATTACCGTACTGACCAATTCATCAACGGGAAGCTTTAGTCTTACACTTAGCCTTTTACAGACATTGGCTTAACCTTGTTAGGTTGTCAGTTTCTTAACTCATAAATTAGATCACTTTAGCCGTGCATATGACCAACTTCAATCCCAACGTAGTTATCGATCTAGAGTTTGATCATGGCGTATCACAGTTCAAGTTCCACGGTCTCACGTTATTTATACTTGCATAGTAAGAAAACTCAAATAAAGTATGATTCATAAAGAATTGCCAGGTTTAGCACAAATGGGAACATCCAAATCAGATTATTGACGTGTAAATATGATTTATAACCCACATTCAATTCGAATCAATGGTGTGTGTTTGATGTGTAGCTTAATCTTGTACTACATTGAGCCGTGCGATCGTGCCAATTGCCACCCTAACCACCACAAGATGCCCCAATCACTCAATTAACTCAACCAAACGAATACTATCACCTCCCCCTACTCTCCAAGCCCCTCACTTCCTCATTTACCATTATGGTCTCACCAATACCTTCCATCCTTGCCTCCTCTCATCACGCATTCTGAAAATTTCTCACGACACGGTTTCGCTTTGCCCATGTCTGACCAAGATAAATTGTCCCAGGACTTCAACAAGGCGTCGTTGAACGACGAAAACAACCAGGGCTACAACCCGCTGGCGTCGTCGTTTGTCCCTCAAGGCGGATACCAGAACTACGACAACTACGGCCAACAAGGCTACGGGGACTACAACCAGTACCAGCAAGGTGGTTACCAACAAGGCGGCTACCAACAAGGAGGGTACCAGGGCTACAACCAGTACCAACAAGGAGGGTACCAAGGGTACAATCAGTACCAACAAGGAGGGTACCAAGGCGGATACCAAGGGTACAATGACTACTACGCTCAGCAACAACAACCGCAAGGGATGTCGCTTGCCGACTTCCAAAAGCAACAAGCCGACAAGAACTTGAACAAGCCCGCAGCTGCTCCCAAGAAGAAGTTGACGTTGTCGTCGCTGTCGGGGATCAAGCTTGCCAATGCTAAGAAACCCGAGGTGAAGAAGGAAGAAGTCAAGGAAGAGCCCAAGAAGGAGGAACCCAAGAAGGAGGAAGTGAAGAAGGAAGAACCTAAGAAGGAAGAAGCTAAAAAGGAAGAGCCTACTCCTAAGGCTGCTACTCCTAAGGCTGCTACTCCGGCTGCCACTCCTAAGGAATCGACTCCTGCACCCAAGGGCAAGGCCCAAGAACCCGAAGACCTCATCGACGAAGAGCTCGTCAAGGAAATGTTCGGAGGTAAGGACCACTTGTCGATCATGTTCATGGGTCATGTCGATGCCGGGAAGTCGACGATGGGGGGTAATATCTTAAACTTGTGCGGCGCTGTCGACAAGAGAACGGTGGAAAAGTACGAAAGAGAGGCCAAGGACGCCGGGAGAACCGGGTGGTACTTGTCGTGGATCATGGACACCAACAAGGAAGAAAGATCCGACGGGAAGACCATCGAAGTGGGGAAGGCATACTTTGAGACCGACAAGCGGAGGTACACCATTCTCGATGCTCCGGGGCATAAGTTGTACATTTCAGAAATGATTGGGGGGGCCTCGCAAGCCGACGTGGGGATCCTCGTCATCTCCGCGAGAAAGGGGGAATACGAAACCGGGTTCGAAAAGGGAGGACAAACCAGAGAACACGCGCTTTTGGTCAAGACCCAAGGGATCAACAAGATCGTGGTCGTCGTCAACAAGATGGACGACGCCACCGTGGGATGGTCGCAAGAACGTTACAACGAGTGTACCACCAAGCTCGTGCAATACCTCAAGGGGATCGGCTACCGAGCCGAAGACATCGTGTGCATGCCGGTTTCGGGTTACACTGGCGCCGGGCTCAAGGAAAGAGTCGGCGATGCTTGCCCTTGGTACACTGGCCCCGCCTTGCTCGAATACTTGGACACCATGCCCACCGAACACCGACAAATCAACGGGCCGTTCATGATGCCTATCTCGGGGAAGATGAAGGACATGGGGACGGTGGTCGAAGGTAAGATTGAACTGGGCCACATTAAGAAGAACCAGACCCTCATCATGATGCCGAACAAGACCCAAGTCGAAGTGATCACCATCTATAACGAAACCGAACAGGAAGCCGACTCCGCCTACTGTGGGGAACAGGTGAGACTCAAGTTGAAGGGGGTCGAAGAAGAAGACTTGTCGCCCGGGTACGTGTTGACGTCTCCCAAGAACCCGGTGAAGACGGTGACGAGATTCGAAGCGCAAGTGGCCATCGTCGAACTCAAATCGATCATCTCGAACGGGTTCTCGTGTGTCATGCACTTGCACACCGCCATCGAGGAAGTGAAGTTGGTGGAATTGAAGCACAAGCTCGAAAAGGGCACCAACAGAAAGTCGAAGAAGGCGCCGGCGTTCGCCAAAAAGGGGATGCGGGTGATCGCCGTGTTGGAAACCAGTCAACCGGTGTGTGCCGAAACTTATAAGGAATACCCTCAATTGGGGAGATTCACCTTGAGAGACCAAGGGCAAACCATCGCCATCGGCAAAATCACCAAGCTCTTGTAATGTATAGGTAATATGACAAGCAGATGAACTCATTAACCTGATGATGTGAATTATCCTCAACTATGTCATCTAGCAATTAGTATATTTAATATAAACGATATCGTTTGGAGTATGATGTCATCTGCAACTTCATTAAACAATAACTTGGTTTCGAGGAAAATTGAAGCCTAACACGATGATTGCTGTATCTTCCTAGCGATTCTACTAAACAAGACACTTCGGTAGATTAGGAGAATGCTTTAGAGTAATCTGTAAAGGACTGAAATTCGTACTTGATTTGCACACTTGAAGTAAGCAATAACAAGCTGATGTAAACGGAAGTCCTTATATAGTCGTGACCAAGCTAGAGTCAATATCACTAAACACCTCGATCAATTTTTCGACTCCTTCAATCACATTATCATCGTGTCCCTGTCCTTTGGTTACTTTGGAGTGGGCAAAATCAATCATATTAAGTTGAGACAACCGCGCCGCGGGCTCATTATCATTATCATCATCATCGTCATCATCAGCAATTTGCCGATCAGGTAATAGAGGATCGGCGGTGTCGTAGACGTCGTCATTGACCAAAAGATGCGACTCATCAAGTGGTTTATCTAAATGCCATTGGTTTAAATCACCCTCATAGATAAACAACAACAGAGCCGAATACATCCTCACTTCGTAGTCAAGGAGGGTATTGTATAATAGTTGTAATCGCTTCAAGAACGTTTGCACTAACCGCTTAACAACGAGATTGGCAGTAGGTGACGATTGCCCACGGAGTAGTATGGGGCCAAAAAACTGTTTAATACCATCAACAACAGTATTTCGAGTCAATTGACGTCCGTAAAACTTATTGAATTCAAGGTAAACATCATCACCATTGTCTTTTACCACCGTAACCGTGTCCTCGAGTCCATCGACAATTTCCGGTTTATCCGATGATCCTTGGTTATAAAGCTTCATTCCACACACACGGAAGTGATGACTACCACTGGTAGTGGCATCACTCACCTTTTGGAGCCGCTCAATCTTAGCTGGGTCCGTGGTGGCATCATCAGTAAGTTTAGCTCCTAACTTGATGTCCATGATACACGGACGCTTGAAACCAGCGTAGAGGTTTTCCAACACCACGTACACTTGATCGGGTTTCGCCGTGGGTTCGTTAGTGACATCTCCTGGCATCAATGAGCCCATACACTGAGGCATCCAGACCAGTAACGGGACCTCGTCACTGTCGTCACGGTCCCCATCATGAACCATGATCGAGGTATAAAACTCCACTTCCTGTGGTGACGTCAACTTGATAAATAGAGTCTCGTCGGCATCGGTAAGACACCCATCGTGGCCAGCAGCTTGGTGCTGGGATGGCTTATACATGGTGCGGCGTGCGTAGGGTTAATCAAACGAAACACTTAGACTTATACGATACAGACTTATATAGGGCCATCGTTAGCGAATGATTATCATTGAGTAATTGTGTACCATTTCTTTGGTTTTTAACCGTCACTGACAGTTTGTGTCGGGTTTTCATGTCACAGTCTTCATCAAAACTCTTAAAATGATGATCAATGAGTAGCTTCTTATGTAGAAAGTCGACTAGAGTATTTCCCTTATGATTTCTTAGTTTTGTTTTACTTCATTGTTTAAAATTTACTTGATGACTGTTTTGTTTTTTCTATTCAACACTATAGGTATTTCAATCGAACCACTCCATCTCGATTAGCGCATATTGAGCACTTATCGTATTTAAAGGAAGTTCGACCCTTGTGATCGGTTTCCTTACTCAAATCAGGGCTAGTTTCGTGTTGTCCATGAACAGCGGTGAAATTGACCTCAGGTAAATACTTTCTTTTTGTAAAGACGTGGAAATGGAAAAGCATGGTGATGAATCGTGGGGCGAGAAGCCAATTGAGCTTATATACGGTATCGGCTAGAGCCGTACGATACTGTAAACTGTGGCGACTAATCTCCTGATAAGATTACACTGAGGCTCTTCTCACAAACACCGGTGAGTATACAGAGTTTCTTAAGGTATCAGGTTATTTACTAAATTGAAACTAACAGCAATAGAGCCCCGTCATCATTAGTAGTTCTTGAAAAAGGTGTTTCTTAAGGGACTGAAATCAGTACTTTTAGTAGAGGCTGCGAAATTGGGTAAGACCCGCACACCGCTGTACTTGACGAGTAGAAATGAATCAGTTCGTGAACTTGATGAATAGAGCTAAAAAAACGTTTAGCTATGACTCCATGTAAAGTGAGTTCCTCCTTTAACTCTCAATCCAATCACAGTGGACTACCACGGTTCAAATTTCCGTGCGAAGTTTGTTACCCGATATAGCACAGCAGAGCACACAAAACCACCTACCAGCATATCTATCAACCACACCTAGGAGTGATAAACCAATCATTAACTCACCCTATTAAACCTAAAATCACCAAACTAAACCCTCCTATACCATATAAACACTAAACACTAAACACTAAACATTAATATAAGGTGACAAACCCCTCATTTTGCCCTCCAATTGCCATTAGTCAGTGGCACCTACCTCGTAGTTATGGTGGTTAGCCGCAGCTACTAACCCCACGGTTGCGCGAAATCCCACCCAAGCGCGGCTTGCCTCTCCCCGTAATCCCTATGCCATTCTTTGGGAGTCGTCCCGAAACCAGCATCACCGTCAAGGTGAACCAGATCTGTCAACCCCATTTCAATAACGAGCTTGAAGACGATGCTGTCGAGCTTCAATTGGCTGATTTGCTCCCGTTGATCAAGATCCAACCGACGACGGGGGCGACGGAAGTGGCACGAGCTATTCGCAAACAAATCAAGTACGGAGACCAGGTTCCGGTCCAGGTACGAGCCATACGTCTTTTGGAGGTGTTGGTGCTTAATGGTGGGGTCTCAATTGGGTCTACGGTGGTCCATGACGATAAGTTGACCGAAGTGCTTAAAGGAGTGATTACGGGTCGAGGCACGTCGGGAGATGGGGGTAGCTATAGTTCTCGCGTCCAGAGAGCGGCTCGAGAGCTTGCGCTTGGTTGGCAACGGGAATTGACTGATATTCCCGAGTTTAGACTGATGCCCAAACTCTGGAACTACGTGCCCAACAACCAACCCAAACTGTCACGCTACCGCGACCAAAGTGACGACGAGCTGCAGCAAAACGTGTTTGACAACTCTGATGACGATTTGGAGCCGGCTCGGAAGCTGCCGCTGCCCCCGGAGTCACCTCCTCTGCGTCCTTCTCGACTGAAAAAGCCCGCCGCTGATCCTCCCCAGACGAAGAAAAAGCCTAAGAAAAAGAAGAAGCGGGGGTTGTTTTCTCGCTACGCCGACGACGAGTACAAGATTCCCCAAATCAACTATAAAGTCGAGGCGCCACGCATCCGCAATACTCTTCTGGATTGCCACACCGCCGTCACTAACCTTACCAACACCCTTAAAGCGTTACCTAACGGAGAGCTTCCCACGGAGAACTCTCAGGCGACAGCGGAGTTTAACAAATGTAAACGCATTCGCCGCAAAGTGTTGCGGTATATTCAATTTGTCGGTGCTGGGGACCCCGAAACCAAGCTGAAGGAGAACCAACGCATGGACGATGAGTTCCTCGGAGCCTTGATCAGTGCCAACGAGCTGTTGGTGGAAGCATTCAAGCGCTATGACAGAATGAGTGGCATCGTCGATACTCACCAATACGACAATATGGACGCTTCCAGTAGCGACGAAAGTTACTATACCGAAAGCGATAGCGACGACGACGATGACGCCACGCAACTGACGCTGAAAATGATGGATAACATGACGTTACGGGCACCTCCTCCCCGGCCGCCCAAGCCGGTGGCTCGTCATAATACGAGCGATACCGTGAGCAGCGACCCCTTCGGCGACACTCACATTGTCGATGACCGCTACTAAGTCCTAGCGATAGACTTCGTCTGTCAGTCATAGCCTCAACGTCTCGTTTACCATGTAAATGCAATCCCGCAGTAAGGGTGCTTTTGATCTGTCAGTAGTGCTGGCATGTGCATCGTGCATACTACATACACATCTCACAAACACCACTCACCCTTGGCGCTGCCATTGTTCAAAGCGATGAGGTCAAATTGAGGTGACGTGTCATAGTCTAGGTCTACCTAACAAATATACTAACTACCGTTTTCGAGCTATCAAAGTCACGCACCCTCGGGACCTGTCATCCTCCAACCGTTACACCCGTTAACGTCCTGCAGATAAGCACAGGAACTTTTTCACACCACTACCCCAGTCTAGAATCTCGCATCCGTCCCCCCCTAACTAACACAAGGGCAGAGCCAATTCATGTCCACTTACAAGTTCAGTGTCGACACTCCCCCGATCCCTAGTGCCGACCAGTTCCGTCTAGACCTGGTACTCGCCAGTCTTGCTCCCGAAACCCATGACGTCGTCGATCTGATGGTAGGAGTGAGTCGGAACTACCAGAAGGACTTACGGGACGAAATCAAGCGGAGTTTGATGCGAGAACAGCAGATCCAAGTGAAGAATATCAAGGTGGCTAAGATGACAAAGGCGTTGACCAAACGAATGGCGCTGGCGCTGCCTCTGCTGACGATGGTGGCTCTGGTGGGACTGGAAGTGAACGAATTGTTGATGGTGACCACCACCACGAATACTCGGTTGAAAGCGGTGGTGGAGCGGTTGGAAAATGTCGACTTTGACCCGGCTCGCTTCCCTAAACTCGCCCAACTTCTACGAAAGTCCTCACAAACACAACCACAAGCTACGGTAAACCAGTCTTCACCACCAGTTACTCAACCGATTCCTCAACCGCGCCAGTCTCTGTTGTCTGAAGTTAATCTACAACCGGTGGATCATCCCCAATTGTTGGTTCTGTCGCCTCAATCCCCTCCAGCAAACTCGGCTCCACCATCACTTCGAGAACCGTCTTTCCAACCAGAAACGCTTGTGGAGTCAAAGTCATCGGAGTCATTACTGTCACAATCGTCCCTGGGAGACTCGCAATCACCGGGACGTCGAGAGTCAGTGATTGATCCGTTAGAACCCATCAAATCATCCACCGACTCCCTCGATCCATTGGACTCGGCCCCGTCGTTGTATACCATCAACCGAACTCCGAGAAAGCCATTTATTAGGGTCGAGACTCAGGAACCCATGTCACCCCAACAATTCGAAGAGTTTATGTCGCAAAGCATCAATCAGTACCGACGGAAAAAGACTCTGAGAAGCTTTAGTTCTCCACGAGCTCGAGGCGCTAACCATAATCCCATCAACCTTCTTTATTCGTCGCTCATGTCTCATCCCAAGTACGTTGATCCCATTCCAAAGCTCCTGAACCCTAACCCGTTTTCTAGCGTCATCTCGATCAAACTGCTGCCTACTGCCATGCTGACGTTCCAGACATCCCATTATAAAAAGCTTCGTATCAATGGTGATCCCATCACTACGGCTACGTTTATAAAAGCTCAAGCTCGCAAGAATGACCAGCGTCCGCTGTCTCCTTGTGAGTGTTCCAAGGCCACCCCAGCACAAAAGGCTCTTGAAATGCTCACCACCGATGCCATCGTTCCCCTCGAAACTCCGTGTACTCCACCTCAGTCTCCGTCAAGATCCCAGCTGCCACGAACGCTGCCTACAAAACGTGGTAGTGACGATGATATTTGGAAAACCGTGGACTCGGAAGGACTAGACCTTCTGCCCCCTCGACAACAACAACAACAACAACAACCGTCGGCTCCCCGAACTCCCTTATTGTCTGACGCCGATGAGCTGTTTGAAAAGGATGTTTCTCCGACTCCAAAACACCGTCCGTCTCACCATACTCTCAAACCGAAACGACTGATTCTCAAATCCTCAATAAGTGGTCAGGCAGTGCCGATTAAGAAGAACAAATTGGACGCAGCAAAGTATCTGGCCCCGCTGGCGCTTTCGGAAATTAATCTGGCTTATGACGGGAAAAATAACCTTCTGGTGACATCGTTTTCTGCTAACGGTATTTTGGTCCCGGTGACTACAAGTGACTTTTCCAAACGAGGCTCTCCTCCCGATAACGATGATAACCGGAGCATTCTCTCCATCTCTAACCTCAAGGCTCACCTTGAAGACTATTAACTCGATGTAAATAATCCATAAGTCATTGCGATAATATACTTACCAGAGTGATCATTTCGTAGTATTAATTAACCTTGCTTCGAGTCTTGAATAAAGTTAGGGCGAGTTTACTGTCATATCCTACCCTCATGTTAAATGTCTAATATAATACTGGATTAGATAGTTGCCCCAAAGGATTGATAGTAGTGTCGATGAAGGGCTAAGTCCAAGCTGAAGAGCTAAGTCCTAGCCTACTTGATCCACACGTAGAAGAAAAACAAAAACACGATGGCAAACACCGAAGCCCACATCCTCCAGGTGATGCCGGCCCGCTGACTCATAATTACCATCTTGTTATACGTGTTTTTCAACGTCACCTTCCCTTGTTCGAATGAGTTGGTGATATCATCATTGAGCTTGATCAGCTTATTGATTTCCGTGCCCATACGCAACCCCAAGTTCTTGAGCATGTTGACTTTCTCTCCCATCTGGTCCATTTCCTCGTTATTGCCCGCTTCAAGCAGAGCTAAGTACAGCTCATGATGTTTGGCCAGCTCTTGCGGAGCCGATTCGTAGGGGCTCAGAGTCCTCAGTGGCGTCTTTGATGAAGCCCCCGGAGCAAAGAGCTGTGTCCGCATGTCTCGTTGATGGGCAGCGCCCGCAGCAGAGTAGCGGGACAGCATCAATAGGGTCGTGGGGTACTGGTTGGTTCCGAACACGTTAACCGAACGCGAACTCTACCGGATGAGGATGTGATACGAAAAGGGGGATTATTGAAGTGTGTGGGGGGTTGGAATGATCCGTGGAGTATATGGTAGAGGTTGGTGTTTGATTGGTGGCGTTTAGTCTTGGTTTTGATGGGTTTTAGACTTGGCTCTTGATGGGGTTTGGAGAGAGCAAAGTGCGGAGACTATCACATTGAAAGTGAAGTAGTAGGTTAGTGAAGTGAACCTTGACGTTTTAACTGATCTAAACAACTTTCGTATGATGTAGTCTTTCTGAGTTTATACCACAGTAAGCAGCAAACGTTGGCAGGTACCGGACAAGTGGTAATAAACTTCCTCTTTTTACAACCTCGATGAGTCTACGTTGTTGCAAAATACTCTAATACTACCGTAAAGTGAGTAACGAATCATCACATCTATTGATTTTCACAATATGAGTTGTCTTGTTTGCTACACTTAAGTCTACAACATTTTTTTAACAACGTCGAAGATTCCCATTAACGATTGTTAGAGTTACTACAAAACATCACATGCTTCAGGGCCAATGTCTGTGGGTTATGTTCGACATAATGGTGGGGACCTGCATGAGCTTGTAATCCTTTGTTTCCATACATTTATCAGCCGTTCATTACACGTGACAAGATGAAGGCTTCTATAAACTACATTCATCGACAACTGTTTCCACACAAAGGTTACACTTATGTGAGCAGGACATTCTAAGTTAATTTGTGGTGTCGGTCTAATCGTAGTCCCAGTAGGTATTAATGTCTCATTTCTCGTTAGCATAATTAAATAGTCGTAGTCGAAACTACTCGTGTACTGTCAATTGGACAGCATTGGGATCGTCAAACACGTTGGGCTCATCGTCATAGTAACTCAGAGCTGGATTGCGCAATCCGGTGATGGGATGGTCTCGAGCCACCACGTCGATTTCCTTGACGAGCTGGATCATCAGGTTTTCCCCGTAGTTAACCCCAAACAGCGCCAGAATAGGGATCTCTCCCGAGACCCAGGCGTCGACGAGGCGAGCTCGTTGCTTCGTCCCCAACCGGGAAATGGGGAAGTTGTCCTTCTTCACAAACGCGACAATGTCGACGATCAAGTGGTGCTTGGAAAGAACCGTGTTGACAATCAACGGTACCAACAGAGCAAAGTATCGCAGACGTTTCAGTTCACACACCACCACGGTAAAGTCGGCACATTTGAACACACACAGACCATTGGTGAAGATATCGGGATGACACAGCTCGATGGTATTTTCAATGTCGATGGGGAAATGGTGTAATCCCATTACCTCAAACGTGTCGGCGATCTTTCCCAACACGAATAATGGTTGGAATGATGCCACTTCGGGAACGGCCGAGTTACTGGGAGATTTTGACGTCTTGGTGATGGAAATGTTGTGCAAAAAGCCCAAGTCACCGGTACGCAAATACTGGATGTTGGGGTCACCTCCTTCAATGATCCCGTGGAATTGGGATTCGGTGAATTTGTCCTTAGGGCCCAATGGACCGTTGGAGAAATTGGTCAAATTAGCTTCTGAACACACCCAGATTTCACCGAATTCACCCTCGCGACACACTCTGCGAGTCTCGGGGTTAACAATGGCAACTTCGGTACACACGGGAACCATACCCAGATCCTGGATCAAAAGCGCATTAGGATAATCCGCCTGGTTGACGATACTGACATAACCTTGACGTAATGCCACCGGGTCAAGGTAAAGCTCAACTGGTGCCACCGTAGCATACAGTCTCAGCGCCACCATGGGATTGTAAAAGTGGTTATACACCGTCAGCATCGTTGATGGCGTCAACTTGGCGGGTTGGAACACCTTAGCGATTTTGCGTAAAAACTCATAATCAACTCTGTCTTCCATCGAGATCATCATATTCTTCAAATGGCTGAGGTTGAATCCCTTCGGTGTAAACTTGATCGCCGCGTACTTGAGCATTTGTTCAGTAACGTAAACATCCTTAATCTTGTAGCGAGCAAGGGCCAAGTAGAATGCCAACGGGTTTTCGGCATAGTTCACCGGCAGCAGCAAGTAGGTGGTGGTACCTAAATACACCCCTAAGAGACACGCTTGGACAAACCCAATCCCCACCGCATGGCGTACACATCCGACAATGGGGGACTTCAGCAGAAGGTTGCACGTTTCCTTGAATACCTTACAAATACCCATGATCAGCTTATGAGATAAGGTGGCGCCAAACCGGTAGTGATCACTGGAAAAATTAAGCCACACAAGTGCCACCGTCAGGGGATCCCGGAAATTGATTTGCGCCTGGAACTTCAGAATGCGCAGGTTAAGCAGAGCCAACAGGTGTGACATCTTGGTAAGTTTACCGGTATTCTTAATCTTTAACACCTTTCTCCGTTTCGAGTTAAGCTTCTTGATGGAGTCAGCCACGGTACCGTTTTTCAAAAACTTTTCCACGTCTTCGTTGACCAAGATCTCGTCGATTTGGAAATCCTTAAGTACACCAGCAAAGGCGGGGAAATCTTCTCGAATCCGATTGGAATCGAACGGCAAAATAGGCACGGGGATGATACCACAAAGGAAGCAGGCAAACACGGCAATGACAAACTCCTCCAGCAACAGGTACATGAGCATGACGTACTTGTTGGGACGGACCATGTTCTTCTCCAAGAAGTAATTGCACACGGCGTAGACCCGCTGTTCAAATTTCTTCCACGTCAACGGTTTCAGCAGACTCTTGCCATTAGTGTCGATATTTTGGAACGCAATCTGATCGCCTCCTGAAGCCACTCGAAATTTAAGGACGTCAATGATGCTCTTAAAATCAGTAAGCGGAGCTCCCGTTTTATCATCAATCAGCTTTTCCCGGTAGTCGATAGTCGATATTTGGTTGGCAAACGGGGCTAGCAGTTGCAGACGAAGCGCCAGAACGTATGGCGACCAGATACCCCCAATGACATCTTCGCCATGAGGAATCATCAGAATCAGCTTGCGGACAAAGAACTTGACGAACTCCGCACGCAACAGCCCATCGAGGAACCGCTTTTTACACAACATGTTGGCGATTTCTTTACCCCCCAGCCGCATGATTTTGGGAAGGGTATCACAGTCAACCACCACCACACAATATAACCGTAAAAAGTGGCGTTTATACAACGTGTCAAAACATTGCTGAGCAATCAGGTTGAGTACGGGCTCATTAAGAGGCACCGCCAGATACTGGTCCGTCTTTGGTTGCTTGGGATTGCCGTTATTATCGTTATCGTTTTCATCCGCTAATTTGCGCACAACCTCCGCCTCGACGATGGCTACCGGCAAGTATTCGTGACCAATGAAAACATCAAAGATGGTACAGTCGTACACTTGGCTCACCTCCAGGGCTAACGTTGCCAACAAGTGCGACGAGTAGTGGTAACGGAAGCCGTTGCCGATGATCAAGTCCTTTTTGAGTTTGCGGTACAACTGCTGGTCCATCCACGAGATCCGTTGACGGATACGGTCTTCGTACAACCCCAACACGTAGATCTTTTGATTGAAAGTGAAACCAAGTAACCCAGTTCGCAAAAAGTCCATATCATTGATACCACCAATGCCACGACACTTGGCATGGAAAAACTGTCTCAGTTCCTTTTTAAGGCCAAAAAACCCTCCCAGTAAACAAGGCGAATCGATCCATATTTCCCCAAGCTCTCCTTTATTAACCAAGGTAAGCGTTTCGGGGTTTACCACCGCCACCGTGGCATCGGGTAAAGGGTATCCAAAGGCGTCGACTCTTAACAAATCGGGAGATATGTCGTCAAATCCCAGAGGGTTGGTGTCGACGATTTTCACCAAGTTTCGCAGCAATGCTTCCTTATCGATAAGCACCAGCAGCAACTCGTTGTCCAGATCCAGGCCCAACCAGTCTCGTAACGAAATCACCATCCCCCCATATTCCAGTAACGTCAACATGGGGATGATGGCGTTTTCTGGGTGTTGGCACCCCAATGGTCGCAAGTATCGATGACTCAAAATCTCCATAAACTCACCGTCAATGGTGAGGGCATTGACTAACACCCACTTCACCAGCGAAAAGTCTACTCGCACCGTTTTGGAGAATTGTCGAGTAGCGTTAGGCAGTTGCTGGTAGTCATAGGTGACTCGCTTAAGGTTGAAGTAATCCGCCAAGAGAAGCGATGCCCGTACTCGAGAAATGATATTGGCGTACAAACCGGGGACCTCCATCACTCTCAGAGGCGCCCACGTCAATACATTACCCGAATACACGGTGAAAAGCATCCCCATGATGAGACCAATCAGGAACCGAATATCGAGAGTAGCAAGCACCACTTTCACCGACCGAGGATACTCGTTAAACGGACGTTTAAGCTCAGTTCCCGCATCAGGTAAACTCAGCAACGTTTGGTTTAATGAGTTCATCTGGTGCAAGATGGTGCGGTGACTAAGGGCAATACCTCTAAGCTCGCCCACCGGCAGTCTCGAGAACTCGACGTAAGCCAAGTTGGTGCTGTTAGAATCGGCAGATATCCGCTTATCCCATACAGCAAGCTCCAGCTTTTTGGCACTACCGAAGTCGGTCGATCTCCATCTCACCAACTTCTGAGGCCACTGTAACCGACTGTTGGGAGTGTGGAGTTTTTCCAAACGCTTGGCCACACTTTCCAGGTAAAGCAAAAGTTTGGTATTGGTAAGTTTGATGACATTGATCACTTCCATGATACTGATATCGTGATGGATAGGAATGGCAGTCACCCCGGCGATAAAGCACCCAAAAAGGGCAATGGCAAACTCCACCACTTCGCCATCTTCATATAAAAGCACCACTGTATCCAGGTTCTTAAGCGTCATCTTATTATGGATTTCATTAGCCACTTTGACCGCTTTGGCGTAGAACTTATCCCATGTGATCAGATTCACCTTATTCCCCTTACCGTCCAACACAATCAATGCCAGTTCTCCCTTATACACACTAGCTCGCAGCTTAAAGATCTGAGTCAAGGGTACTTGCTTCAGCGAATCCAAGTCTCCCAGCATTCTCGGGTATAACGGAGGTTCGAGGAGTTTCGGGTCCAACTCCTGGTTCTTCATCTGGAGATGTTGTTGCTGTTCATGGATCTTCAGGACCAGTTGCATGATCGCTTCCCGACGATTGATATACGTCCACTGATCGATCTCGTGGTTGGCAAAGTCTTGTTCGAGCTGCTGAAGAAGCACCACCATGTCGGGAGGGATATCCTGCTGAACATTACCAGCAAGCAGCATTGCTGGATTCACCTCTGACGACGTCAGAGCAGTCCGGTGGGGCGTGGAGCCTCCGGGATCGGTCGACGTCAGCGTCATGGTGCTAAGGGTAGGTCAACTTTTTTGTGCGAATGGGTGACAACGATTAACCGACGTCACCGGAGGCAAAGGGGGCCACAATTAGGGGTTCGAGTGAGAAAATGGAATTTGTCGGGGGCTAGTTAGGTTCCGGTGATTTTTGTGATTATTTGGAGTAATTCTTTGTGGTTTTTACGGTAGTGGTTGTGGAGTTACGGTAGATGAGAGATATCGAAGGAATGAACTCCGATGAGCCCCAACGGTCGCAGCTATAAATAGACAATCACCAAAACACCATTCGATCAAAGAATACGTGAAGTTCACATTAAACGTACTTTTGTCGTCAAGATCTACTCCTTCTGCTTCTAAGTGTTTCCTCTCTTATTGCCTTTCACCGATCTTTCCAGTCGCACTCCAAAGCTCCATGTGGTGGGGACGATGCCTACAACTACCAACACTATACTCCCGTGTATACCCATTGCGATGGTTTTACCAGACCCCTACCATCCATTTGAAAAAGACCAAGTACCCTCCTCGTCCCAAGTGGCTCATCGTTGAGGAAGAACTCGAGGAAAAGTTTCTTAAAGGAGGTCGTGGCCCCGGAGGCCAGAAGATCAACAAGACCAACAGTAAAGTGCAACTTACTCATCTACCTACGGGGATGGTAGTCACGTGTCAATACTCTCGATCACAGGAGCTGAACCGGAAACGAGCTCGTGAAATTCTCGCATTAAAGCTTGAAGAGTTGAATAACCCCGAAGGGTGTCGGACAGCAGTTATCGGTGCAGCGAAGCTGGCAGCTAAGCAAGCTAAGGCTCGTAAGTCTCGTAAAAAGTACCGGGAATTAGCTGAGACTGAGCTGGACCAAGCAGAAACCGACAAGGCAGGTGAAATCGATGCCGAGGCCGAGTTTAACCAATTCCTCCAGCAACTACACAAGTCGTGAATGTTAGCAAACTAAGCTTAGTGTTTTGTTTTATGTTTACTCGAGAATGAGTGAAAAACGCTAGCAATGGGTCGTTTACACGTTCTCTACGATTCGCGATATCTCAATGAGGAAAAATAGCTTATCTAGGCTAGACATCTTAGCATGAACGATGGCGCCGATCTTTCAGGCTCAAGTTGACTCAGGCGGTGTCCAACATGAATGTATATAGCAAAACTCAGTGGGGGTTTCCAGTGATATGATACACAGGATTTATTGACATTGACAACCCTAGAGACGAATAACACCGACAATTGTAAGTAAAGAACATCTCCATAATGGTCCAAATATCACACCCTAGAGCTATGGGAATGTTTGGGATGTGTTTACCTCTCCGTACCTACATTCTCGTTGTGTCTCCCCTTGCGTATTACGACATATGTTTACGCGTCGCGTACATGGCTTCGAAAATATTCAATAGGTATATATTCGGCACCGGTAGCTCTTGGTCCAGCGTAGTATCGACTGTCTCTCCTTTATTTCCATCGATTACCCCCATGTTCGCTCCTTTATTGTTTATTTCCGTGGTTGCTGGTCTTGATTTCATCAACCAGCAACCTCCTGACCTTGACTTCCATATGGAATCGCAATGGTTGCAAAACGACCAGTTCCCTGAGATTGAGTCCCAAGGTACTCCCATCGCCAACGTTTCCAAAGCGGTATCGCAATCGGGGCTTGCACGAGTCTCGATCCAATTCCAGGACTTCTCCATCGCTCGGTTCAATATTCACCCCGAAGACAATGGACAAATCAGAATGGTCGAATACGTCTCGTCTCCGTTTGGTCTTAGAACCCACGATGATCTCCGTGGTGACGAGGGCGATGCTCGTAAACAGGGCCAGCTGATTGTGTCGTGGTTATCTTCGAATGAAGGCACGTCAGTGTCGTCGTCCGAAGACCTCGTGGCTCAAGCAGTCAAGGGAGGTGCTAGTGACGCTTGGGTACCTCGAGGAACCTGGGGTGGGGCTCAAATTGCCACGATCAAGAATGGCCAGGTGAGTAATGACGATAAGTTTGATGATATTCATCAAGGAGATATCATTTACGCTGGTGATGATGCTTATATCGTTGCTGGAGACACCAACTCGAACTCGCTTTCGGTATATTCCAACTCCAACGGTAAAATCACCAAATCCACCATTGATATTGGCTCTACGTGTCAACAACAGTGTCGTGTGTTCCGGACCATCAAGGACAAATGGGTGAAACAGTTTGAGGAGTTGTTTCCTGTGTATTAGCAGATTTAGGTTCAATCTAGGTTTTGTGTCACATTCCCGGGGTCTCGTGACTTCAACGGCTTCTTTGGTAGTATAACGGTTAGTATTTCCGCTTGTCAGTATTACAACCCGCGGGAGATCGGGGTTCGATTCCCCGCCAAAGAGATCTTTTTGTTCAGTGGCAATATATCCTACTACTGGCACTTCAAATGATTGCATCGTTGTTTTTATGTCATTCAGGTGCTTCAGTTCCTCACAAAGCGAATTTTTCAAATTGATTTAACCATATATATTTCACTGAGCACAGTGTGTTCACAAAGTCATTGAATTGACAACCAGA
This sequence comes from Diutina neorugosa, assembly GCA_030578555.1. Taxonomy (NCBI): domain Eukaryota; kingdom Fungi; phylum Ascomycota; class Pichiomycetes; order Serinales; family Debaryomycetaceae; genus Diutina; species Diutina neorugosa. The sequence goes on along the minus strand of JAJMSK010000018.1, from coordinate 66,951 downwards.
TATTGTTACTTAGTTCCATACAGTTAAGTAAGGTATTGTTATGTGATTCTATTGCAGCTAAGCCCCCATTTGAAAATCTCAATCAGGGCTTCTGACCCTCCATTTTGCAACCGTCCACTTTTGTACAACAAACTACAAATTATACCAATCAGTCAAGGTCTACACATTCTTGTTATCCATGTTTAATATCAAAACTCCATGCTATCGTCACTCATACTTATTAATTCCAAAGGTATTCCCTAAACAAAGTTGGGAATCTCCAGGTACTTCTCTTGCAAGTACTCGGGGTCATTCAAGTCCTTCAAATCCTCCACGGGACGTTCGCCTTGAGGGCTAAGTCTAAACGCGTGTCTGACCACGGGAGTGTCCCAGTCAATCACCGCTGAATGAACGGTGCGACGGTTGTCCCACAACACCACCGTGTTGGGCTCCCAGTTGGCCCGCAACTGCAAGTCGTGTGCTGATTCGACGTGGCGGAACAAGAACTCCAATAAGTTGTCCAGTTCCTCTTGCTTCAACTCGATGATTCTCCGACCAAATTCCCGGTTCAAGAACAAGAACTTGTCACCGGTCACTGGGTGAGTTCTCACCAAGGGGTGGATGTTAGACACCGCTTCTCTGCGAGCGATTCCCCCAGCGCTCTTGTTGGCATGGACTTGGTCCGCCAGCGTGTGTAATACGTGCAACCCTTCGAGCATCCGTTGCATTGCTGGGCTCAACCGACGGTAGGCTTCGACGGTATCAGCAAAGATGGTGTCGCCTCCCAGTTCGGGACCTTGGAGCACGGTGAAGAAGGTGATTTGGGGCGGGTTGAGTTCGTAGGACACGTCGGAGTGCCAGCCGATGTTGTTGTTGCGAGTAGCAAACGCCTTTTCCAATTCCAGCTTGGAGGCGCCTCTAAACGTGACGTGGAGCTCGGGGAACCCTTCGGGAGTCCCCAGGGTCGGGTGGACGTGAAGGGGACCAAAGTAGGAGCCAAAGTCCTTAGCAAATTCGGGTCCGCGAGTAGCAAAGTCTTGATCACGGAACACCACCACGCCTCGCTGGGCGACCAAAAGCGCCAAGTCGTTCTTGCCCTTGTCATCAAGTTGAGAGAGTTGTAAACCTCTCAATTCAGTCCCGAATTTGGGAGTAATTCTGCGGTTGGTAAAATCGTCTTCAGCAAATTTCAATAAATCCGAAAACAGAGCGTCACCTAACGCTCCCTTATCGAAGTGGGAAAAGTACTCGAGAGGAGCAAACTTCTGATGAGGGTTCCAAGTGGGCAAAAAGTCCGGGAACTTGGCCACTTGTTGGTTTTGTTGGTTAACCGTCAACGCTCCAGTAGAGGTGCGGCTGTTGTGTTCTTCGTTGTATTGCGAAGGATCGTACAAGGTAGCGGTGGGAGCCATGATTGAGATGATAACGAACTCCGATGGAAACTGGAGGCCTTATATAGACCACCCAAAGTGGGCGGGGGCTCACGGGAATCGGGACGCCACAGTTTTTTGCAACCCAAAGGTCAGGAGCCCGGGGCACGTGTCAAACGCGCGAGCTATCTGTGATCTGGGGATTTAACCGATTGTGGTGAGTTAGTCATAGACGACGGAACTTCGGAAGTTCACGGAATTTAAACCGTTAGTGGAGACGAGGGTTATGGTATCGTTTTCTTAGAAATAACACATCGTTTTCGTGAGTCCGGCACGCTTCGGGGGGCCAGCGGAAGCCGCCACAATTGTCGATACCACCCAAAAGGTTTGGCCTCCTCACGTGAGCGCCACAATCTCAGCACCCCAGCAACCATTAGTCAGAAACAACGACAACGTCAGCAAGTGGCAAGATCAGGGCTTAGCTGACTAAACTGATGATGACAGAAAAAACCAGGCACGTGTCCCTCAGCAACGTTGCCGTTTGCTTTGGCAAACTTGGTGTGGCGTTGAACCTGATGGTTTTGCGAAGTAGACGGAAGCCCTCGGAGTTACCTAAATATCGCACCACAATTAGGAGGCGGTCCACAGTAAATGGCTCGGCACGCTTACGGCTCAACGGAGATACCATTGCCAAAGAGTAAAGAGTATCACTTACAGATGAATGTCTCAAGGGTTCTTTCCCATATTCATAACACAACTGCGATGAACACGGCATGCTTCACATGGAAAATATGTATCTCGAATTCTCTCTTGGACCAGCGTATCAGTGACCCTCCCATGGTGGGGTCGTTTCCCAAAAGGGAAAGTACCGAGAGTGCCACTTTCTTTACCGGTCCCTCTACATCCTCTTACTCTCACCCTCAAAGAGGATGAAAGCGAGTGGAAGTAGGTTAAAGAGATGAGATGGAGGAATTGATCGCGTTTTTACCGTGGCTCGTGTGGCTATGTGCAGGATGAAGGTTCAAACTTAAAGCCCCAAACCCTAACCAAACCATGAAGCCTCTTCGTACTAAATCGTAGGCTAAGTCTAGTCCCAGTTAAACAGCTACGTCCTAGTCGTCAAGGGTTAAATTCTGGTCTTTAAAGCCTTAGTCCTAGTCTTAGCTGATGGACTAGTTCCTAATCCCAGTTGATTGGCTGAATCCTTGTCCTAGTTGATGGACTAGGTCCTGTTTTTGAAGGGCTGAGTTCTAGTCCTAGTTGATGGATTAATTCCTAGTCTCAGTTAAAGGTCTAAGTTCTAGACCTAGACTCGAAGGATTAATATATTTGAAGGGCTAAGTGCTAATCCCGATTAAAAGGCTAAGCCCTGATTCCAGTAAAACGGTAAAGTCCTTATAGGCCAAATCCTAGTCCAATTCTTGAAGGGCAAGTGCTGTCCTAGTTGAAGGGCTAAGTTTTATTTTCAAAGGGCTAAGTCCTAATCCTAGTCTTAAAAGGCTAGGTCCTTATCCTAGTTAAAAGGCTAAGTCCTAGTCCTAGCTTAAGGCTAGGTCCTAGTTCTCGTTGAAAGTCTAAGTGCTAGTCCTAGGTGAAGGGCTAAATCCTAGTCAATCCTAGTGGTCGTTTTATTCGTTATCTATTAAGGTCCTGTTTCCCAAATCTAAGTCGAAGCAGCCAACGCTTGTTCAACATCACGGATCAAGTCGTCAGTGTCTTCAATCCCCACCGACAATCTAATCAAGTCATCGTACACCCCCACCAGTTCTCTTTGCGCTTGAGGAATACCACCATGGGTCATCACTGCCGGCACTTCACACAACGATTCGATACCTCCCAACGATTCGGCAAGAGTAAACAACTTCGTCAGTTGGCAGAACTTAGCCGCCAGTTCGGCGTTACCAGCAATTCTGAACGAGATCATCCCACCACCAAGACCACCGCGGTGTTGCTTTTGCACCACGGCGTGGTTGGGGTGGTCAGGAAGACCCGGGTAGTTGACGGCCTTCACTTGAGGAGAAGCAGCCAAAAACTCAGCCAACTTTTGAGCAGTGACACTGGCTTGCCGAACGCGCAAGTGCAACGTCTTCAACCCCCGGTGAGCCAACCACAGGTCAAAGGGAGAGGGGATGGCACCGACGGCGTTTTGGAGGAACCGGATCTTATCGTGGATCTCGGCCGAGTTAATGGCAAGAACCCCCATGACGACATCGGAGTGACCGTTAAGGTACTTGGTGACCGAGTGGGAGACAATGTCGGCTCCGTGGACCAAGGGGTTGGTGATGTAGGGAGACGAGAACGTGTTGTCCACGGCAAGCAAAATGGGGACGTCTCTAGCTTGGTTAAGTTCCTTGATTTGAGCGGCAACCAGAGCAATCAGAGTCACAGCAAGAGTAGGGTTCGAAGGAGTCTCCAACCACACAAGAGCAGTGTTTTCCTTCACAGCAGACTTCAAGTCACGTTCAAGGTCGTTAACGAACGATGCTTCGACACCATGAGTGTTAGCCACCTTGGTAAAGTACCGGTGAGTACCTCCGTACACATCTCCTCCCAGAATGACGTGAGCACCCACAGGCAACGATTGGATCACCAACGCAGTAGCAGCAGACCCCGACGACACTGCGACAGCGTACTTGGCTTGTTCCAAAGCAGCAACCGCGTGTTCAAAGTTCTGACGGTTAGGGTTGTCCGATCTCGAGTATTCAAACTCTCCCAACGGCTTCGCCGGGGCCAGTTGAGCGAAGGTAGTGGAAAGCGACACCGCTTCGATGACAGCCCCAGTAGTGGGGTCGATGGGAGCACCTGAGTGGACAGCGTTGGTGCCGAAGGCGTAAGTTTCCTGTTGGTCAAGAGTCATGAAAAAGCGATTGAAGTTTGCGTTCGTTAAGTGTGGCGTTGGCTCCCTTTATACATCTCGCTCATCGCTCTGGTTGCGGCGTTTGGTACGGCATATAAGCACACGGGCTCAATCAACCAACAAGGTGTGCTGAGGTCAGCGTGCGCCCTTAGAACCTAGGTGCGCGTCGCCAACGGTGTGGCGCTCGGCCCAGAATGGATGGACTACGGCAAAAAGCAACGGAAGGGCAAGCGCTTACAAATCAGGCGATACCCTATTGCGTGATAAAAATGGCAAGGGAAACTTATAGTTTAATACAAGCTATTTTCTGGTTATTTTGCTTCACCGGATTGTTGTGTTTATTAGGGGAACTGTTGTCATCGATGAGCGAGATCCATCAGATAGATGAGGTGTTTTTTTCCGTTCTCGCTATCGCTACCGGTTAACGAAAAATAATAATTTAACGGACCCACGAGTCCGAGACTGTGGCGGGGAAGATGGCGCCACCCCACGTGACCCCATCCACAGTCAACCGCCAGTAACCGACTGCTCGACCTTCGAGCTTAAACTCCGAAGGGTTTGTCAGCATCACCAGCCATATTGGTACTAGCAGTGATCACCATCTCTTTGGCAGTGGCCATGATCTCCTTGGGATCCTTTTTCGTAGTAAGCCACCATCGACCATGATTGATGCGATCAAAGGCTTTATCATAGTTAACCCAGTCAAACTGTTCGGGATCAGCTAAGTATACTGCCGTCCAAGCATCTCCATTAGTAGCATCGGCATCAATGGCTCGCTTCCACCATTCCAAAGCCTTTTGCGGCTTTTGCTGTCTCCAGAAATCAAGCCCTACCACCACGAGGATATCACTGGAGTTATCACACGCTTTAAGCGCTTCGACAAGTGCCGGTTTGCGCTTGTTCTTGTCTAATAGACCCAATTGAAGGGCCCAGATCCATGCACTCGAAGGACACGCTTGAAGAGCACGAGCCACCAATTGCCGAGCTTCGACCTTATTATTTTGCCGTAATTGAAGGGAAATGGCATCGGACCATGCTTGCCAATGATGTCGCCATTTGGTTAGGGCATAGTCCAACGTCGACCGAGCCATCATCACATTATTTTGATGGAGATAGACCTTAGCAAGTAACCGCAGCATTTCGGGGAATTTGGGAGCCGTTTTGGCTACGGTTTCCGCCTCCGACCATTGGTCATGATCACACAACACTTGGACCTTCTGAAGCCATAATTGTTGACATTGAGGAAACTTTTGTAGTCCTTGGTCGATGGTAGTGATAATTTGGGTGATGTCGACCTTGGCTTTGCCGGTGGCTTCCCCCGCTCGAAGCATATGAACGTGTTTATACCAGACTTTCTCCAGGGGTTCTTCAAGAGATTGTTGACTAAGCTCCAACGCTTTGTCGAAATGTCCATTTTGAAGTTCAACCTTGATTCTTGCACCCCATACCATAACCGAAGCGTTGGTAGTGGTTGGTTGGACCGAAGCAAGCGTGGTGCGAGCTCCATCGATATCATTGGCTAGTTTCCATTGGTCTTTAGCCATCATCAACGCCAATACCACTTGTTGAGGATGCTGGTTCATGGCCCGCTTATATGTGTGCCAAAGCTCATTATAGTCACCGTGTTTCAGTCGTTCCAAGGCAATTAACTCTAGCCAATCGTCCACCAGAGTCAGTGATTGGAGTCTGGTATCGTAATAAGCTCGAGCCATTGCGGGATAATCAGCAACACTATCATCCAAATCAACATCAGGGTGGATAGCAAGCCAGGCTTTAGTGATTGCTGCTGCCGTAAGTGTCAGCTGGTCACGCTCGGCTCGTTGAGCTAAGCGGATCCAGTCAGCATCGACACTTACCGCCTTCTTCGCAAGCTTATCAAGTTTATCCTGATGGTCTAACCGTTCCTCAAGTTTAAGGGCAATCAACCAAATTTCTGCCTGGACGTTAGCATCCTGTTTAAATTGTTTCCGCGCTTTATTCAATAGCTCTTTTGCCAGTTTCTCTTCCTCGGTCGCCTCAATCACCATCGCCCAAAATTGCCAGTGACGAGGACATAATTCCATCGCTTTACCAGCAAACTTAGGCTTGTCATCGTCATCAACTAGTTCGAGTAATTGTTGCCATAACCCGACGCTAGCAGGGAGTCGCTCGATACCTTTCATCACCACCACCTTCTTCTCGGCGTCATCCCGTTCCAATTTAACCGCTTCGAGCCATACATCTTCGCTTCCCGACACTCGTTCAAGTGCCAGAGCCACGATTGATCGCAATTGAGGCAGGTTATGGTGGATTTTAATCGCTTCGAGCCATATCGACTTGTCTCGAGGAAGAACCCGAGTTGCTTGGAGAATAATCAGTCTTGCTGCTGCCATTTGTTGGTGCTCCACCTCGAGTTGTGCCAGTAAGAGCCACAGGCGAGCCAGCAGTGGTTGAGTCTTGCGGAGGGATGCCATGAGGGCTCTCAGCTTAGCCAAGTCTCCCCGAACCAGCTGGGACTTCAGGGCTTCGCTGATATCACTTTCAGTGACGGTAGTGGTCGTAGTAGAAGGAGAAATCATTGCATCGAGTCTCAGTGAAAGCAATTGGTCACGAGCTTCAATAACGCTATCGAAATTGGTAGCAGCAGTAGCAGTGGTAGCAATTTCTGGAGTGTGGCCCTGAAGTTCTCGTTGGATTAAGGAGTCAGGAGCAGCATAAAACCGTTGTTGGCTCTTTTCCAAGAGTCGTTGACGTTTATTTCGTCGAGTAAAGTCTTGCGCTTCAGGAAGTGCTGCCCATTCGGCTACCGATACTTGATTCAACCCCGATTTAAGGTCAGAGAACTTATCCGCAAGCTGATTATCAGTGACTTCGGTTTTTTGGGGTCGTGGCTGGCGTTGTAGCCGGGCTTCGATGGCTTGGTATGTCTTATCTTCGATGTCATCTTCCACGGGTATTTCCTGAGGTTTGCCGGAAAACGTGAGTCCTCCCGAGTCAGCATGATTAGTGAAACCAGAGGCTCCTCGGCCAATGCCGGCAACATAGCCTGGGGGAGGTTGTTGGTCGAGGAAAGCCGGTCTCGAAGTCATCTTCGGTCACGTGGAGCCGATAAGCCGCACCAACATCTTATGACAGGAAGACAGGAAACAGATAGACAGGCTTCAGTGGGTTAACTCCCACTAAAAATAACACACAATCCCTCACTATGACAGCAAAACAGAAACTGAAAGTTATCAAATACGAATCAAACTATTCAATGCTTTTCTTAGTTATTCCAAAGGAAGCACTATCTCGCCAACTCCTAGGTTAAAACTTTAGGAAGTTAACGAACTACTTATAATTTACTCAATTCCTGTAATACGTTATTGTCACGGTTTATTGCCTTATGTTACTGTTACACTCTTACTCTATATTATTGTTCCTCTTCTTCCTCGATCGCGTTGTGCGACGCGCCGCACTAAATTTCAATTGATAACACCTTGTCAAAAAAGTTCCCTGTTGACCCATAATGACCAAGGCCACCGACACTCTCCTTATCCTTGCCTCTTTAGGAGCGGTGTACTATGCACTTGCCGTGCGGGTGATTCCGTCGCCAACCAAGTTCCACGATGAGATCTTGCCGTTTCTTCCCTGGTGGGGGCTCGTTGCCTTTGGTGCCTACGCGTTGTCGTGGTTGGGCATTGGCATCTTGACGTTCAAGGATAAGAAGCAGAAACATGACGAATTGTTGCAACAGATTGCTGAGGCCAAGGCGTTTTACAAGTCCAAGGGCATCGACCTTGACTAGGTTTTATCACGTACCCATTTTAATAACGACACTACGAAATGTACCTTCCAGCTCCATTGACCAGCGCCAATGGAATCGTAGTTTGTAACGTTTCGGCTTTAGAGTCGTTTAACGTGAAAATTTAATTATATGATTTATGCCGTTAATGACCGGTAAAAGTCAATCACTTCCGGTGATACCTTGACTTTGCGAGCATCAAAGTTGAGCACTTCGAGGGTGTTTTTATTGGTGGCTCGTGACAATGCCACGTAGATCTGCCCCATTTCGAAGATTTTAGTCAAGTCGATACGGAGTCGTTCGATCGATTGGCCTTGACTTTTGTGGATTGACATCGCCCACGCCAAAATTAATGGGTACTGAGTGCGTACCACTTTGTTAGTGTTGGAGGTGGAGTCGACGGTGAATTCAAGCGGTTCGATAAGGTGAATACTGGAGCCACGGGGAGTTCTAAATGCCACAATCGGCATCTTGACATTCATATCCATCACCGCGAGTGAAAGCAAGATATCGACCACTCGTCTCACTTCGTGATCGAGCTGATGGTAATATTCGGTGTCGGCTGATGATAATTGGTGTTTACCACCAATTCTCGACAGTACCATCCGTAGTTCTCGTTGGTACGTCATGATATCATCTTCACTCCAGTGCTCGAGCACTTTATGCCATAATGGGGTGGTCAAAAACACCACCACCGTCCCCACCAGTCCGTTAACAATTTCGTCATTGATGTTCTTGATGCACATCACCTGCGCATCTGGTTTAAGCCGTAATACTTTTTCCGCCATGAAATGTTCCAATTGCCCCGCCAACAGTGGATGGGGCACGTAGTCTTGAGCGGTATACTCAACGACATCTCCCGGAAGCTGAGCGAGACGAGCCTGGTTGGCTCGGTGGACTTCTTGTCGAGTAGGGAAGAGTTCGGTGGGACCAATGCCGTCATCATAAACCACTCGCCGCGCCAACTGAGTGAACTTTCTCGTGGTAGCGGCATCGACGCGTCCCATGCGGACGGTATTAAGCATTTCAATCAATTCCAGATCCCGTTGCCGCCAAATTTTGCGAAGGACAATCTTTTGCTTAATCACCAGGGGCCACGTTTCTGCCTGGAAACAGAACTTGGCCCGTTTATCCTTCAGTACGGGAGGTAACTGGAAAAAGTCCCCCAGACACACCACCTGAATCCCTCCAAACGGGCGGTTATTACCACGGACTATTCGGGCCACCGCTTCGAGCTTATCGAACAATTCGCCGTCGATCATCGAGATTTCGTCGATGATGACTACCCTAAGCTTCTGCCACAGGAGTCTCAGAAACCGGTTCTTTTGGATGCGATTGGCAAGGTCGTTTATCAGCCCCTGGCCGGTACCAATGCCAAAGAGTTTGTGGAGAGTCATCCCACCAATATTACACGCTGCCATCCCCGTCAGAGCACACACGCCGAGTCCTTCACCGAATTTAGACCGTAGCTGACTGACAAGGTGACGAAGGACCACCGATTTCCCCGTACCAGCAGACCCGGTGTAGAACACCAGTACTCCTTGAAGTACCGTTTGCACCACTTGTTGCTGTTCTGGAGTAAGCATAGCGATGGTCAGAGCCAGCAGCGAAGGAGGAGGAGTCACTGATTTAGTCAGGGGTTTTTGACGTCGTTTGGCCACGGGAGTGAACCAACTATCCATCGGCAGTTGTTTCCGCTTCGTCAGCGTCGACACCACACTTCCAGGGTTTGCTTGTAACGCTTTCTGTAACGCAGCATCACCACACGTCACCAACTCCACCAGAGTGTCGGCAAACGCGTCGTCGTCCTCTTCGAATCCCAGCGTTGACCCATAGCTTAAAATGCTCACGGTGCGCGGGTCGGTTTTAGTAGCGCGCTTAGGAGAGTCGGAGGTGACCTTGGTAGGATTGGGAACGTCCTCATCGGTATCGCTATCCACGGAGATGATCTCTGCTTTAGCAGACTTGCGGAAGAAGTCCTGGAGCAGGGATTGGCGCAGTGCCTTCATGAAGTGTGTGGGCAATGGGAATTGCTTTGATGGAGCCCCAAAGTGGTGTGGTGAAGATTAAGAAGAGAAAGCGTGCGAATAAAGATAGCTAACACGCGTCGCGTGTGGCACGGGGCTTTGCTGGGGAGCCCGTGCGAAATTTTCGTTAGATCGCGCGATGGCACACTAACGATATGAGACGAACAGACGATGGGGGGGTTACTGGTTAACTACCGTGTTGCTCGGACAGAGTCGAGGGAGATGATCATGAGTTGTGGTGGGTTACACTCAACACTCAGCCCTTCTCAGAGACTAGGACTTGGCCCTTTACAGAGACTAGCACTCAGCTTTTACAGACACTAGGAATCAGCCCTTTACAAAGACTAGAACCCTGCTTTTACGGAGACTAGGACTCAGCTTTTGCGGAGACTAGAACTCAGCTTTTACGGAGACTGGGAATCAGCCATTTACAGAGACTAGGACTCAGCCCTTTAAAGATATGACTACGACTTAGCCCTGTACAGACCATTAGGATTCAGGCCTTCAAAGATGGCTACGACTTAGTCCCTCACAAATATGACTACGACTTAGCCCTTTACAAACCATTAGGATTCAACCCTTCACAGACATGACTAGGACTCAGCCATTTTCAGACACTAGGAACCAGCCATTTACAGAGACTAGGCATCCACAGAGAAAAGCACTCAGCCATTAAAAGGCATGACTAGGACTAAGCCCTTTACAGAGACTAGGACATCCCTTTACATATGATTAGGACTCAGCCCTTTATAATGACTAGGATTCAGCCATTCACAGACATGTTTAGGATTCATCCCTTCAAAAATATGACTAGGACTCAGCCCTTCACAGCCACTGCTTCTGCTCTTCCTTCACTCCAATAGACTACATCCTAAACTCATTAATTTACACCTTAAACCCATAGACGTTGAGGCTAAAAACTAATGAATTTCTGTTCGTTACTTTGATGATGTTATACAAGTAATACCACCAAGTAATGATTGGTGGTTTGTGAGTCTAAATTACAAGAAAGTCCGTCCGAAGTGGACGGTTGCTATAATCGTATGAAGTTGTCGTCTAAACCATATTTGACTGCTGGCAAAGTTATTTCCTCGTGAGGTTCGTATCGCATAGATTTGCTCACCTTATAGCTTATCCAAAAGATCAATTGCTTCACGACGATCCCCTGGGGGCTGTCATTGTCCTTCCATGTTAGCTGATCGAAGTCTAATACTTGTTGGTACGCCACGCCTTCTTTGGTAGTATAACGGTTAGTATTTCCGCTTGTCAGTGTTACAACCCGCGGGAGATCGGGGTTCGATTCCCCGCCAAAGAGCTTCTTTTTGCCACCAATCACTCCAGTAACCTCTTTTTCATCAATCACCATTTCTTTTTTCATTGGTAGATGATTTAATTCATGGTCACGTATCTTTAACTATCATAAAGCACTTCATTCACCAACGTGATGGGCAAGTCCATCACTTCTGCCAGCAGCTGATGAATGCCATCTCTGGAAGCAAACCTGGTAGTATCGTCGACCACTTGTCGAACGTCGGAAAGCTTAAACTGTTTGATTTCAGTATTGTATAATGCCACGTAGTAGTAGGTGAATGCCATGGCGATGAGGGACCACCCAGGAATGGCTACCGACCAGTACTTATCGGGATAGTAAGATATCCCCAAATAGTCGGATAAAAACCACGGAGGAAGGAGGGCCCATCCGATCCAAGTGGCGAGACATAACCCCGAGATGACGTAGATGAAAAACCCTTTATACTCGGCGTGAGGAGTAATTGACAGCACGATGACATCCAGTTCCCGGGCGAGTCTATCCAGACCGTTCCCGGGTTCCACTCGAGGTGAACCAAGGGCGGTTCGAAGGTTAAGGAATGACATGAGTTCGCACTAATGATGGATAGCTATTTATGAGGCTTAAATGAACAATGAGGTGTGAATGAAACGACGTTCTTGTCGATGACGGTCTACGGTAATCTATCTACACCACTAATTGTTTTCGTTGATTATGACTAAACCAATTGCTTTCTCGATCCCTTAAAGAACAATTGGACGATGGCGATTTGCAACGCCGCCATCCCCACCATCAAAAGCACCTCAAACACCGAGAAGTAGAAGATTCTCAGCTCGGTCAGACGCACGGTGGCTTGGTTCCGCAAGTTTCTCGTTCTGTAGTACCGCAACTGTTTGGTTAATTGCTCCAATTGCCGTTCGATTTCGTCGACAGTTTGTTGCATCGTCGACACGTGAGCGATGGGCTTGGTGTTGGGCAGCACCGGCATCTTCGCCTGGTACGGTTGCGCCGATTCCCCTACGGGCTTGATCTCAAAGTCGATGATTTTGTCGGCGTACAGTGACATGCCGTTGGTGAAGCAAAATTCCCATTCTCCCACTTGGTCAGCGTTGAAAGTGAAATCACTTTGCAGTTCCTTGTTCTTGGAGTGTTCCACTTGGCCCGAGGGCTTCTTGATGACGTAGTCGACGTCGTACGACCCTCCCTTTTGCACGGTGTAGTAGAACGAGATCGGCGTGTTGGGTCTGTCGGTGGTCAAGTACCAGCACAGAGTGTCCAGAGCCTTCAACAGGAAGGTGAACGGCGTCGCCGCCACCATTGCCAACACGTAATAGTACACGATCCACAACATTTGGTTCTTGTGTTCGTTGGCACTTTTTTTTCACGCTCAAGTGCGCGAGTGGTCGAGGAATTGAGGGAGTGAAACTTTGTGGAGAGTGGTGTTTAGGGGATTAAATAAGGGCTAAGCTGGACCATTAAAAGGCTAGAAGTGGTAAACGTGGAGTGGTGAGTTTAATGGTGGTGTTATTTGGTTGGTTTAGTGGCGTAAACCATGTGTTTTGTTGGGTAGTTGTGATTAATAGAGGACACGGTCGACGGACGCGCGACAGTCGCGTGTAACCCCAATGTGGAGAATAAGGCTCAAGCAACCAAAACACTTTACGAGAAAATTCCAAAGGTTGAGAGTACGATCTAAATGTCTTTAGTGTAGCGTTAGTCTAATGTTAATTTGGGGACAGCTTAGTTTTAGAGACACCATACGAGATCACATGATCACTACTCATTCACTAATTATGATCTGCACTTATGAACACTAATAATGATCTCCACCTAAAATCTAATCACTACAGTCAACTAACTTGATTGACAATGTACTTGAGATTGAAGTGGATTGCAATACTTGATATTCGGTGACGGTTATAGTGCTAATGTTAATTCACTTGATGGTTTCTCATATCTCATTGACTACTATACACTAACTATCTTTACATTGCTGAATGGGGTTACTTCTTTTCGGAAAGTTGGGACTCCGCTTCTGATGCTGGTGATTCCGGAGAATCCATGGGTACCTCCTTGGCTGGTTTCCGAGTAAACCACGAGAATTTGGGCATTTCGTGGTCTTCTCCTTCCAATGACCTCTTATTGGCAAGGTAATTGTCCTTGACACACAACGCAGCAAACAACATCGGAGCCACCAAACACACGGCAACAACACAAAGCACCCATTGCACGTGGTCATATGCCATCACCATGTTATGACGAATGGGGTCTCCCCACGGATGGTTCTTAATGAACTCAAATGGCAGTTTATACGCTTCAGCAGCAAGCTCGGGATCTCCCAAATGCTTAATAAGTTGTTTTTCCATCGTCTGGGTCCATACTGCTCCCAGGATCGATGATCCAATCCCCATCCCGAAATAATACATCAGAAGATGGAATGCCGTCACCATCGCCATATCCTCGTGCTTCACGTACAGTTGCATCGACGTAAGCGTCGAGTAATGCATGAATCCAAGCCCTAAACCAAAGAGAACCACGCCACCGACGTACCCACCATAGGCATCGAGTCCCGTACGGTATCTCACCAAGAGTCCCGTGGCCACAAACCACATACAGATGCCAAAGATGATCAATGGTTTGGTGTGACGATAGTACACGACAAAGAGCCCCACAGCTGTACCCGTTAACGTCGACACAAAGAGAGTGAGCGAGGTGATCCGGGTTGCCAGTGCAATCGACTGATTGACCCCAATAATGAGCAACGTGAACATATAATCGGATGGCATCCACATGACAATGTTTTGTAACATGGCAAGCACTGTCCCTGCCCAAATACTGGGGATCTTCAAGATTCTGTGGGGCAAAAGTGGATATTTGGCAAACTTGAGTTCATAAAGCATGACGAAAGGAATCATGGCAAATCCAATAATCAACGGGACGAGAATCTTGGCCTTACCCCATTGCAGTTTAGCTCCCCCAGCAAGGGTAAACGGAGCGAGAATGAGCCCAAACATCGCCATGACGAGAATGGAGCCAATGACGTCGAGTCGCTGAGTGACATCGACCAAGTACTCCCACCATACCACCATGGTGGATTTACCCTCGTTCCGTACTCGTTTAGCTTCGTTATATTGCTGTTGGAGTTGTTTCCACTCCTCGGTTCTTCGAGCCATGATCTCCATATACAACAACATCGCCCCCAAGGGAGCACAAGCTAACGGCAAAATGAATGCCCACATGGCAATCCCCCATCGCCAGCGACCATCGAGACTATCGGTGATGCTCCCCGACGCCCAAGTGTTGATGATCACAGACATATCGGGAATAAGAGCACACGCCATCCGCCATCTGAGGGTAGAATTATCCAACACCAAGAGCTGGGACACCGTCATCAATCCACTGATCCCTACTTGATGGACGGCAGTCCCGACACTAAAGTAAGCGATATCGGTTGCTTGAGAACTGACGATGTTTCCTACCAGAGCGATGAGGATCAGGAGCACGATCACTTGGAACCGTCCAAAGGTGTCGGAGGTTCGAGCCACCACAAGATTGATGGCAGCAGCTGTCACTGAGCGAATAACATTGACGGTGGATGAAAGAGAGTGACTGCGGAGAGCCAGCGCTGCCGTCACTTGAAACACATTTCGGAGAGTACTTTCAAGCCCCCAAGCGTACCCATATAAGAACACGCAGAAAAAGAACAAGATCACCATGAACTTGCCGTGGATCTGGCGAGAGAGGATCTCGTTTTTTTTCACATTTACCAGAATGGGATCGAGGCCCGCCGGGTACGATTCCATGGCTGAGGTGATGGTTTAGATAACCGAAAGAGATTATGCCTTAATTATATAGTTGGGGCGGGCGTTATTAGCTGCAGCCTGGGTTAAGGACGCCGTGCAGGTGATTTTGCAAATTTTGATGGTTGCGATAAAGTTGAGCCTATCACCAGCGAAACAGCCAGTTTTGCGTTAACCCGATCCGGAGTGGGAGAGGGGATATGTCGGTAAAGGTATCTAGTGGGTTGTCGTCCCGTTCCGTTAGCGCAGGTAATGGTTCTGTGACCGTTGAGGTGAGCGCGGCTGACTCCGACGACCGTAGGACACGCCAGGAGCCGGAAAACACCTCGTACGAGGGCGATAATGTGTGATCTGGTTGATTATCTGATTAATCGCCGTTATCCAATCAAATTTGTTGGTTAAATAGGGAAATAACCCGATTCCGGAGCTTATGTCCGTCTCATGTCCGCACATTTTCGGCACCATGCATGGAAGTAGCCTGCACGCCCACTGCCACTACTAGCCATTAAGAAGCCATTAAAACTACCCTAAATCACGCCTAATCGTGGTATAAAGTGTCGTCTGTAGATATTATGGCATTGGTGAATTTTTCTGTCGAAAAATTTCGGCTGCTTTGGCTCTAACCTACCACTTATTCGGCATTTTAAAGTTTTGCAAGTGGAGCGAACAAATGTGACGTAAAACACAGTAATTACCTCACCGTAGTCGGTCTTACTCGTCCGTGGTGTTTCCTAATATTAAATTTCTTATGATAAATCCAAGAGTATAAGTATATGTTTGATATTGGACGTTTTTTCCACTTTCTACGACGAACTATATCCACATACCAATATGGTGAAAAATGCTGCTGGCGTGCTGAGGTCCCATAACGGGCAAAACCTCATCGATGAGAAGCTCGATTTGTCGTCACTAACGGTGAATCTGGCAAAAGAACCCTCAAGGTCTATGATGAGTCGTCAACGACAAAGTCAAGGAGAAAAACATGATATGGGATGGTTGAAAGACGTTTTTAGTTTCAACGCCATTTTAAACGTTTGGAAGGTCACAGATAATCACATCTATTGATTTTTATGGGCGGTGAATTCTTGCTGAAGACTCCATCGTTGTTGGCAAATGTGTGAGTACTATGCTTTACGTTGATCACTTGTTCAATCATAGCCTTAATGCTGGACATTTACGTGACAACATTCCGCAAAAACTGCTTTATGGATTCCATCACGGGCACGAATTATGACTTGCATTTGTGGGTGTAGTGATCTATCCCTATCGAAAAAAGCCTTCAGCTCACCATTCATACCAAGCACCTCAGGGTAATTTTGAAAGCGTTGAGAGGCTTTTTTCTTCTACTTTGAATAATTCCTGAAGTGTTCATATTTTACGTTCGTCTACCAGATCCACTATGGTAAGGTGGGACTGAGAAGAGATTGCGTTCTATACATTGAATACGTTAATAAGGTTGAATTACTTGTGGATTAGTCTATTGACTTACAATGTATGTCGTCAGAAGTGATCAAACATCCGAAAACCCTATCGTTGTGAATACACGGGCTTACCTGATCACAAGTTTGATGTCCACAGTCTTGTTACAATTGAAATTGCTGAAGAAATGCTGATGATTACTTGTTCCCTCCTTGTTAATGCCTCCGTACTTATACGAACAGTGGTTCCCTGCGTGCATGAGGAGTGCATAAGCTACCAATTACGATACATTTAGCTGCGTCACAACATCAAGTGACGTTTGATCATCAATGTGATAGACTATTCGAGGAAATATTCCTAAAGCTGAACCTTTTCATCTCCTTCGTGTCATTTTATCAAACTATCTGATGATCTGGTTTGATGAGCCCAGAGGATGGTGTATTTTGGTGAGATAGACTACTTTGAGCTGTCGCTTTGCACTGGCGAATGGCACAAAGCTCCAAATATTTACCGCTTTCGTTTGGTACTCACTCATAACCGGCAATGGTGGCTATAAACTTCCTCTGGGGAACTTCACATCGCCGATAATACCCTCAGCATGGGTAATGGGCGGTGATGATCCTTAAGTTCAAACGCTGTAATTATACTCGTGAGTCTGAGATGACAGTGTTAAAGATGAACGATTATAATGCAAATAAATTGGTTTTTTGTCAACCCACAAGGTACAAGTGCTGAAAAGTTATTGATAATAATGATGGAGCCATGGTTTTATGTTTCTGGCAGGTCTCGGTACGCATACATTAGTAGTGATGGATGAGGTATTCCACGCTATCGGGACTGTGCAAATCTCGAGTCCAGCTCATATAATGTTGCCAATATGGAGAATGAATATATTGTTATGGTTGAGTCGATCTACTGATAATCATCGTCGTCATTAATCATTAATACGGAGTCTATTTGCGGTTGTTTAAAGCGGCTTTAGCGGCGTTCAAGTCGTCCTCGCTAATGTCTTGACGCGAGTCGACGGCTTCGATTCCTCGTAACAATTCATTGATTTCGGGTAAAGTGAATTCAAACCCACAATCAGCCAATTGACCAATGATCATAAGCGCTTTGTCGACACAGCCAGCATGAGCGCCACCTTCCGAGGAATCTTGAAGTACTGCCGTCAACAAATCGACGAGTTTAGCCTTGTGTAATTGTTCCAGCTTCTTAGCGTCTAATCCAGTACTGAGAATCGCCGACACAAGCGATAATGTCCGTAACATCACCTTCTTGTCACTAACGTTAGTCACGGCTAACAATTGCCAGCCATCGGCATCATTAAATTGAGTGTAACCCGGTTCAAAGTGACGAATGTACAGAGTGATGGCAAAAAGTGCTTTCAATTGACAAGCGACACTAGCCTTATCGGTAGCCATTTTCACTAACGATCCAAGTCCATCCAGATCGTGGAATGCTTGTTGAGACATGGGGTTATTTTGAGTAGCAATGCCGACGATGGAAGCCGCTAATACTCGTCTGGGTTCGGGGATGTCCGGTTGAAGTTGAGAAATGATCGTAGGCCAGAACCCCATTTGACCAATGGCATTAGCATTATCCAAGTTTTCAATGAGCATTTCAAAGTTTTCGAGAGCAGTCACCTTAGCATCTTCGGTGGCTTCGGGATTGGACACCACTGCCATCAGTTGCTTCATAAGTCCTGGCTCATCGGGACCACCGAAGAGTTGGTTAAGAAGTTTGGGATCGGGAGCTTCGCCGACTTTGGCGATAGCATCTTTATCTCCCAGTTGGTGAGCAAGCGACCAGTTAAGCAATTTATCCATAATTGGGCCTTGGGGTGGCGTAGTGGGAGGATATATATGGTTCGGAGAGCTCGGGTTCGAGAACGTTCTAGAAGGTGCGACACAAAATTTGGTTCCGATAGTTCCGACAACGGAAGTGACGGAAACGACGTTTAACTATGATGATTATCGACAGTTAGCACGACAATTAACTAAGACAATTAACTAAGACAATTAACAAGACAATTAACAAAGCAAGATGCGACCATCACTTCCACAGCTACTCCAGGCAACTCTCCTACGCAACGGTTTAGTAGACACTACCATGAATTGATAACACGTTAAAGTCAATGGTTTTATCGGTTTAGTTGTAGTCTCGGTACCGGGTTGAATCCTAGGGGTAACTTCCTAACCTATACGGTAGTTCCGACAGTGCCGGAAGCCTACCTCGCTGGGCCAATTTTTCACTAGCATTGCTCCACGCGTGGCCCCATCAGTGCCACACCAACGGTGAGCCAACTAACGACTATTGATCAATTGGATAGCCTTGTTTGACTAATGCTTTCACCTACACAATAGTCTGATAAGGCTAGCGTTAGTGGTAGCGTTAGCGCTATTGCCATAGCACTATCGCTAGCACTAACGATAGCACTATCGCCTTTCATCCGGCAGCACCGGGAGAGCGCCGCCCGGAGGAAAACGGGGCGCATTACCCCATACCGCACCTAGGCCTATATATGAGCCACCATTTCCCCCCCACCCCTCGCCTACTAACCATGTCTCTCTCCAATAAGCTTTCGTACAAGGACGTCGATTACGCCGGCAAGCGGGTGTTTATCCGTGTCGATTTCAACGTGCCTCTCGACGGAGCTAAGATCACCAACAACCAAAGAATCAAGGCGGCTTTACCTACCATTGAGTACGTCGAGTCGAAGAAGCCCAAGTGTATCATTTTGGCGTCGCACTTGGGTCGTCCCAATGGTCAAATCAACCAGCTGTACTCGCTCAAGCCGGTGGCGGTGGAATTGAACCACTTGTTCAACCACCGGCACGTGGTGGAGTTCATCGACGACTGTGTTGGTCCTCAAGTGAAGCAAGCGGTGGAAGCGGCGCAAGACGGCAAGATCATCTTGTTGGAAAACCTTAGATTCCACGCCGAAGAAGAAGGGTCGCAAAAGACCGACGGGGGCAAGATCAAGTGCCCCGAAGCCGACGTGCAAAAGTTCAGAGACGAATTGACTTCGTTGGCCGACGTCTACATCAACGACGCCTTTGGTACCGCCCACCGGGCCCATTCGTCGATGGTGGGGCTCAACGTCCCCGAAAGAGCCGCCGGGGAATTGATGCTGAAGGAATTGCTGTACTTTGGTAAGGCATTGGAAAACCCCGACCACCCGTTCTTGGCGATCTTGGGCGGGGCCAAGGTGTCGGACAAGATCCAATTGATCAACAACTTGTTGGACAAGGTCGACGAAATCATCATTGGTGGTGGGATGGCCTTCACCTTCACCAAGGTGTTGGACAACATGAACATCGGGGGGTCGCTCTACGACGAAGACGGCGCCAAGATCGTCAAGGAACTCGTGGAAAAGGCCAAGAAGAACAACGTCAAGATCCACTTGCCCGTCGACTTCAACGAAGCGTCGAAGTTTGCCGAAGACGCCGACCACAAGGTCGTCACCGCCGAAGAAGGGATCCAAGACGGGTGGATGGGGTTGGACATTGGCCCCAAGTCGGCGCAACAATTTGCTCAAGTGATTGAAAACGCTAAGCTCATCGTGTGGAACGGTCCCGCCGGGGTGTTTGAATTCCCCGAATTCGCCAAGGGGACCCAAGCCATGTCCGACGCCTGCACCAAGGCCTACGAAAAGGGGGCCACCGTCATTGTCGGTGGGGGTGACACCGCCACCGCCGCCGTCAAGTTCGGTACCAAGTGCTCGCACATCTCCACTGGTGGTGGTGCCTCGCTCGAACTTCTCGAAGGTAAGACCCTTCCTGGTGTCGCTGCTCTTTCCGACAAGAAGTAAATAGTGAATAGTAAGAGAATCGTACCGTACTGTCACCGACACCAACTACTCAGCCCGTCACCGACACCGACTACTCAGCCCGTCACCGACATTAGCTTAACTCTCTTGACATTTACGTGGTATATCTATGATAATTGCGTGATAATGACAATACCAAGTGACAAAGTAGACTAACTAAAGCTCTTATCAACAGGATTGAGTCTATGGCTTAGTTGTTGAGTTAATTGTAGTTAATTGTCGTTAATACCGGGTTTAGATAACTCTCAATTGATCATCGCGATGAAACCCTAAGATCATCGATAATAGCATCAATTGACTCAATCAATTGATCATTCGTTGAAATAACGACTAACCTTAAACACTAAGTTCATTCAAGTATATTTTCCTAATAAATTTCATTATTTGGCATGATTCTGATGACATTGTAGTATATCATAAAAGTAGTAGTACAAACTCACAAGTCAATGAATAATTCACGATGTTAGACTCCTCAATTCGTTTAAACTATCTATAAAACCATCACTCAAGACCCTATATAGTCATTACTCAATCGTGTTATTCATTCTACTTGGTTACTTTTACTTAATCATAGCCAAATCCTGCAATGCTCATTTAGTGCGCGTGGCATGAACGACTTTGAAGCGTATTTGGATCCCGACTTCCACGCCCCTTCATTCGCTCGAGACTTATTAGTGGCTACTAATGGTCCTGATGCCGATGAGGTGGAAGTGGAAACTGCCATTAAGCGACTCCGTTTCGATATTGATGAGTGTGATAAACAAATGTCTCTGATTGCTGGAAACAACTACCAGGAGCTTGTGGGGAACTTTGACCGAGTAAAACAGCTTGAGACAGTGATGCTGACTCGAGTGGGACCGGCAGTGGACCGGATCAACTCATCGTTTGATCGGATCAACTCCGAAGTGGTACAACCATTCGAAGAGGCTTCCAACACCAACGCTGCGCTTAAACGCATCAACACGACGTTAGCGTTACTACGAGGAGTACTGGTGTTCATCGTGATCGTCCAGCAACTCGAAGAATTGGCTCAGGAACTGCTGCTGCTGCTTCCAAGACAAGCACGGTTATTACACCAACTTCAACAAGTGGTGGATGACCAGCTGACCCTCAATCAAATCCGATTGGTACGCAATTACCAACCCATTGCTACGTCAAAACGAACGCTGCTCATTGCTGATTGTGGTCAAACCATCACTAACGAAGTGGCTCACGCCAAACTGTTTACTACCACCAACGCTACCCTTAAACACAGCATGCAAGCGCTCTATCTTGTGGATCGAGAAGAGTTTAAGCTGGCAATTGCCAAAGTGGTGACGAAGAACGTCACGCTGGCGCTGGCTCAGCTTCAGCGAGCCCTAAACTCTCCTCGTAACTTCCCCGAGATCCTCGGTGATATTAGTACCACCCAACAAGAGTTTTTCACTACATTACTGGAGATTATCGCTGCTGCTGATACTGATGACGACGAAATTGATCTCAAAGGTGCCATAGATGGAGATTTGATTGGTGAATTCTGGAGCAAATTGTCGTTACGATTCAAGAAGAATATTGCTGCTACCATGGCTCGGGGAGGTCCCATTGCCAAAAACCTTCGCCTGTATCATGATGGCATCGTTAATCTGGTGAATAAGACGTTTACTGGTGACGTTCGTGACCAATTGGTCGATGCCTTGCTGCTCATTAAAGGTGATCGTTGAAGAGATTCTCAATCAAGCAGCCCTTCATCCATAACAAAACATCTAACCGGTTCATCGATGGCTAATCTGCCTTACGCTATACTTTAACTGATGGAGGTGTGATCACAACGTGTCCTCCACATAATGGCACATAATAATGATTACTAGACGTGTCTACTATTACTGACGTTTAGTCACTGTTATCCTCTAAGCGAAAGACTAAGTATATACAGTAATCATGAGTTTAGCAATGTCGTTTAAATGCGAGACAACCTCCAAGTCGCACCTCATCCATGATGTCGCCTTGAGGAACTGTTGCTTTTACGCAAACACGGCTACTGCCATGGCAGCGATGATGGCAGCTCCACTGGACGATAACGTGGGAACGGAGTTAGCATACTCGATGAGTCGTTTGATGACGCTAGGCTCGTTTACCAATGACATCATCGTACCATTGGTAAGTCCCAGTTCGGTATAATTGACAGCAGCGTCATATTCGGGTTCATTAGGAGCCACCAGTCCGTCCCAACAGTATTTGGCAAAGCACCGTTTGCACGTGTCCGATTGCAGAGCATTATGACGTTCTTGAGACCGTCTAACCATGGCACAAGCCACACACTGAGCCCAGTCATCATCAAAGGTGCCATTGGCTCTAGTCGCCACGTTGAACCCATTGGTGATTAAGTCATCCCGCTCCTTGTTGGTATAATCAAGCTTATAAAGGGTGACGTTGGACATGGTGTTGTAAGGACGGTTAGCCATATACACCACCAATGGAGGTATAACGTCATCCTTAGCAAGATCGGTAAGGTTCTTAGCATCACAACCAAAGAATACGGGACGAGCGGTGAAATTGTGTTGCAAAAATGTCGATACTGGAGGCACGTAGGGACACAACGTCAGTTTCCCTTGAGCACCAAATTGACGTTGATAAGTAAGCATTAACGCTTCTCCCAGAGGGAACAGGTTATCACGGTCGTTACCATTGTCGAAAGCAAACACCATATCGAGTTTCCGTTCCTTGGTCATGAGGGACGAAAGTGGAATGTTTTCTCCAGCAAGACCACCATCAATCAAGTATAAAGTATCGTTCTTAGTGATGTTGGACAGCGCAGCAAACTCACTATTATGGAATGGGTTAGGACGGTATTCTGCCACATCTTGGTAAGTCTTACTAAGGTAAGTCAAGAACTTTTTGGCAATCCATTTGACAATAAAATTAAGTTGATCACAGTCATCGCACACCAACGTGTGGAGATACTGGTTGAACAACAGCAGCGATGTTCCGGCGACATATCCCAAGTTATCAAACCCCGTGGTACACTGATTAAACCGACCATTATCCACTTGAGTACCCAAATACTTGATATCGGAGAACGAATTGAGCGAAGTATCGAACGAACCGATCTCATACGGGTTCATTTCCACGACGGTGGAGTTGAGGTTATACACAAGGGTTCCGGGACGTCTCCCCACGGCAATGATCAAGGGGAAGGGCATGTCATGGTTCTTAAACGAGTCATAATCGCGAATATCCAGAATGGTCCGGTTAACTCCATAATCGGGAGCCGGAGTCATCTGGTAGGCTAATCCTCGGCCCCAATAGTCGGTTAAGGTGACACCAAACCCCGCTTTGCGCTTAGCTTCGGTATCGGCTTTGATTTGGGGCCAGTGGTTCAAGTTAGTGAGAGCTCCTTCCAAATCGTTGGTAAACACGCTCCAACCAAGCTTTAACCAGTTCGCCAGCTTATTGATCAACGCATGGTTCAGATCAAGCTGCCATTGATCGTGTAATTGGTCTACCGAGGGCCAATCGTATGCCATCATCGACAGTAAGAGCCACAGTCCTCCTGAGAGCGCCAGAATGTACAGAGCCAGGTCCAAAACCCCCAGAAGAGGTCCCGCTACTCTCAGATCGAGCCCAGCCACTTCTCCGCCTCCTACAAGCATCAGACGATACCCTCCGCCGGAGATGGCGACGCCAATGGTGACGTCATCCAAGTGTTGAGCTTCCAGCTTGAGCCCCACCCGATCCAAATAGCTCAGCAACAGCTTCTCCGTCTTTTTGTGGCGTTGTTTAAGCCACTCCTTTTCTTGGGAAGAAATATCATTGGCCTCACGAAGTAAGCTTTTGCTCGAAGGACATTGAGCTCGAGTATTGGGAGCATACCCAGCTGCCTCTACTGCCACAAGTGTCCACAACAAGTACACGAAACAGAGCATGGTCAATTGAGCACGGTAGAAAAGGGAAGGGGATTAGTCGATGGTTAAATGGGACTACTGTTGCTGACGAATGTGGGGTAATTCCGTTTACCTCGATTAGGAAGGAGAGAAGAAATGAGGGTAAACACATGACGTGACACAACATGAGTACATCTACGGGTTTAATTCATGGTCAATTTAAGGAGGAGAAGAGTTGATCGTAAGTGATCGCTTCCACGAGAGATAAATATGCTCGGATGATATTGTGTCACTTTAACATGGTCGGTCATTGTTAGGGGTTGTGTGCCCTGGGTTCGCTTCGACCATAGTGAGGAGCCCATTAAAATAGGGGGAAGGAGAGATGACAAATCAAGCGTAGGGTAAACACAGACAAAATTACATCATCAATAGTACATTTCTTAGGGTTCGTTTTAGGGTATTTTCAGGGTTTAATTGACTAAGGGTTAACTGACTAATCATTACATTTTTTCGTCGTCTGGCGTTAAGTGGGGGGAGAGCTCATCGCTTGTAAAGGGTCTGGTTTTGACCCATCGCTCACAACCGGATAACCTCAACTCACCCTCCTCACTCACCTTATCTTGATTATGCACGCTAAAGATTCTACCTCAACTGCGCTTTAGACAGGTGTGTCTTAGAAGTCAGCAAAACCACAAATTTAGTTGTAGTTTCTTTTTTTCAAGGGGTTAACACAGTGATAGATAGAGAGAGGAGGATATGGTAGACGATCACTAGCGATGAGGTCAGCCCCAGCGATGAGGTGATCACCAGCAAATGTTTTGGAGGGTCGGGGGGTGTCTAGATCGACGAGGCTGGACGCCACAGTTGATATTTCACCGTTGGGGCCCGGCAAAAGCAACGTGGGGTCGCTAAGGGTTACCGTTGGTGACGTTAGGGTACCAGCCCTGGATCACGTGATTCAACCACCCCCGAGGCAAATATGGTCAAATCACCGCCAAAGCTCCCCACAATTACGCTAGCCGTAGGTATCAATAACATACAGTGATCAATCTATTGAATTCATCTCTCTCTACTCCCGTTAATGTCGTGTTCTTCAGGTAAACCCTCATCTAGTCAATTGTCAATTATATACAGTCCGATGGTTTACTCGAATGCGAAAAAAATTTTCCAGAGACCCTATCCCCTACAACTATGGCTGACGGTGTTTTCCAAGGTGCTATCGGTATCGATTTGGGTACCACTTACTCGTGTGTTGCCACTTACGACTCCAATGTCGAAATCATTGCCAACGAGCAAGGTAACCGGGTCACTCCTTCGTTCGTCGCCTTCACTTCTGAAGAAAGATTGATCGGGGATGCCGCCAAGAACCAAGCGGCGTTGAACCCTAAGAACACCGTGTTCGACGCTAAGCGTTTGATCGGGAGAGCCTTCGACGACGAAGCCGTGCAAAAGGACATCAAGTCGTGGCCGTTCAAGGTTGTCAACGACAACGGTAACCCCAAGATCGAAGTCGAATACTTGGAAGAAACCAAGCAATTCTCCCCTCAAGAAATCTCGTCGATGGTGTTGACCAAGATGAAGGAAATTGCCGAAGCTAAGATCGGTAAGAAGGTGGAAAAGGCCGTGGTCACCGTCCCCGCCTACTTCAACGACGCCCAAAGACAAGCCACTAAGGATGCTGGTGCCATCGCCGGGTTGCAAGTGTTGAGAATCATCAACGAACCCACTGCTGCCGCCATCGCTTACGGGTTGGGTGCCGGTAAGTCCGAAAAGGAAAGACACGTGCTCATCTTCGACTTGGGTGGTGGTACTTTCGATGTGTCGTTGTTGAACATCACCGGGGGTGTGTTCACCGTCAAGGCTACCGCTGGTGACACTCACTTGGGGGGTCAAGACTTCGACACCAACTTGTTGGAACACTTCAAGAAGGAATTCGAAAAGAAGACCGGTAAGGACATCTCGGGCGACGCCAGAGCGTTGAGAAGATTGAGAACCGCCTGTGAACGGGCCAAGAGATCGCTTTCGTCGGGTACTCAAACCACCATCGAAATCGACTCGTTGTTCGATGGTGAAGACTTCTCGGCTAACATCACCAGAGCCAGATTCGAAGACATCAACTCGGCGTTGTTCAAGTCGACCTTGGACCCCGTCGAACAAGTGTTGAAGGACGCCAAGATCTCCAAGTCGCAAGTCGACGAAGTCGTGCTTGTCGGTGGTTCCACCAGAATCCCCAAGGTGCAAAAGTTGTTGTCGGACTTCTTCGACGGCAAGGCTTTGGAAAAGTCGATCAACCCCGATGAAGCCGTCGCCTACGGGGCTGCCGTCCAAGGTGCCATCTTGACCGGTCAATCGACCAACGACGACACCAAGGACTTGTTGTTGTTGGATGTCATCCCCTTGTCGTTGGGGGTTGCCATGCAAGGTAACGTGTTCGCCCCCGTCGTCCCCAGAAACACCACCGTGCCCACCATCAAGAGAAGAACCTTCACCACCGTTGCCGACATGCAAACCTCGGTGAAGTTCCCCGTGTACCAAGGGGAACGGGTCAACTGTTCGGAAAACACCCAATTGGGTGAATTCGACTTGAACGGGATCCCCCCCATGCCTGCTGGGCAACCCGTTTTGGAAGCCATCTTTGAAATCGACGCCAACGGGATCTTGAAGGTCACCGCCGTGGAAAAGGAAACCGGGAGATCGGCCAACATCACCATCTCCAACTCGATCGGGAGATTGTCGTCGGAAGAAATCGAAAAGATGATCGAAGACGCCGAAAAGTTCAAGTCGTCCGACGATGCCTTCGCCAAGAGACACGAGCAAAAGCAAAAGTTGGAAGCTTACATCGCCTCGGTCGAATCCACCGTCACCGACCCCGTGTTGTCGGCTAAGATCAAGAAGTCGGCCAAGGACAGAATCGAAGCCGCCATGTCCGACGCTTTGCAAACCTTGGAAATCGAGGAACTGTCTGCCGACGACTACAGAAAGGCCGAGTTGGCGTTGAAGAGAGCCGTCACCAAGGGCATGTCCACCCGCTAACTTGTACAAATAGTTTAATAAGAGTAATAACAAGACAAGAGACTAGGACTCCTACGGTTAACTCAACCCTTCACCGACACTGGAACTCTGCCCTTAACCGACTACAGTTAACTCTGACTGACTACAATCATCTTTGATTGTACAGTCTACGGTTAACTTTGACTGGTACAGATTACGGTTAACAACGGTTAACTACGGTTAACTCTGACTGGTACGCTATTCATTAGTTCTCGACGAAAATGTGAATTCGTATTGTCTTAACAGTCTATTGACCTCGATTGTATCCGTCATATTTCTAACGCTGGCATTGCCAATGACATTTTAAATAATCATGATTTGTTGATACAAATGCAATATTCAAAGGAAAACTCTTTGATCATTTGAATGCTAACAGTTGGGTTTTTTTTTTTGAACAAGCCTTCTACCGAGATTTATAACTTTATATCGTGATGTTTTAGACGTTTTCGACTTACTCAAACTCTCATTTGAATTTGACATTGATAAGCCTTACGTGACGTTTCGGAACCAAGGCCACTTCCGTAAACACCATTCAATCATTATTAGCACTCAGTACGATGCCTCAAGGAACTACGATTAGATTTACGATACTGATACTTATGAGATCAACTCAGTTTTAAAAGTTAGGATATCTACGTTTGTATGAGGATCCGCTATGGTTAAAACTAAACTTGAATATAATTTGGTGAATCGACAAACGTTGGCTCGTAATTGCACATTCAAAACAAGGAATACTTTAGGGAAACCAGTTCATACACAGATTTAGGCGGTCATACTTTCCCTGGTTGCCAATGCGGTAAAAGCTCTCATATCAAACATATAATCAAATACATAACCATCATTCAGTATCATGTTGGCGTAACAAATGGGGTTGGAAGTCCAGGATCGCCATTGGAAAAAAGAAAGACGGAGGCAACGCTCGAGAACACCCCAACTGCTCCATCGTTGCATTATCCCAACACTCGACATGCTCGCGTTGCGTACCTTCTTCGAAACGTAAGACCAATTGTCCGAATTTAGCTTTATCCAACCGGAGTTGTCTCACCGAAGTAGGGATCGAAAGCTCGCGACTGAACTTTGACGTGTACTGAAAACTCTCAATATACAACGCTCTGAGCCTGTCACATCCTTCAATCCCCACCGGAGCAAACACACGGCAATAGGTCCTCAAGCAACTGATGGACAATTTTTCTACCATTCGCGGGAGTACGGCCAATCTGTCCCAGTGTTTGTGATTCAACTCTTGACAATAAACTCCAGCGATGTCATCCAACCTTGATTCTAAATTGAAAACTTTGGCTTTAATATGGGGGGTTCCGGCACATTTATCAAAGTCACAATGATCGATTGTCACCTTATCCGCTTCGATCCATACTTTGTGCAACTTTACGTTCTTAAGTGTAATGGACTTGAGGTGGTGGGCAATGACAACGTTATGGGTAGAACGACAGGAAGAGAGGGAAAGGTCACGAAGTCGAGGGAAGTTGCCAAAAGCAATATTAGTCAGCAACTTCACTAAATTGGGGGCTTTAAGTTCATGGAGGTGTTCGGTGTGTAAGTCCAATGAGGTGAGTTTGGGACACTCAATGCTCACACAACCCGCACCATGAATCAGTAAGCTTTTTAATGTGCTTGATTTTACTCGGACATTATGGCGAAATTGCTTTTCACATTCACACTCAAATATCTCAAGCTGCGGCGGAATACCCTCAACGGAATCGGTCAGTAAAAGTTTCAATTCTTTCAAGTTCGGCGGTAAGGGGGAATGTTCAGTGAGACGTTCGTTCAAGTTCGTGTGCAATACCTTTAACTGCGGAAGTAAAGTCATGTCATGAACTAAAAGTCTTTTTCCCTTAAGCAGCTCCAAACGAGCCAATTGTTGGCGGGTGAAGAGCTCAGTGACATTGAAAACATCTTCCTGATACCAAGTAAAATCCATCAATCTATTGAGAAAGTTGACGCTTACGAGATTGGGACAGTGGATATCCTTGAGGCTTAGATGATCCCCTATTATTGTGATTTCTCGCAACATATCGAAGCTTGTGTTATCAATGGTACTGTGCACTTTTGCCGTTTCAATTTGATTCCAGGGAACATTGGAGATATTCGGGTAGGTTTTGTCATTCATCACAATGTCAGGACGCGCATTGTCAATATGTTTAAGACTTGGAAGCGAGGAGGCGTCAATCGGGAACACAAAACCCCCATCTCGCGTATTGAGAGTGGTCACCAGTTGTGGCAACGTAATCCCCTCTACGGTAATATCAGCAATTGTAAAGTCGGTAAGGTTGGCCAAGTGTTCAAGATTCACTAGCGGCTTTATTTCGCATCCGACGAGTGAAAGTGTTTTCACGGATAGAGGGATATCCTTGGGTTCAATTTTGACGCCCCTCTCGATTCTCAAGGAGACAATGTTACCTTCAAGGCCTTGGAAACTAACTGGCAATATAAACCTTGTTTTTCTATCTTCGTAACCGCCACGAACCGTCAACGACAACAGCTTGAATTTTACTTGTTGAAGATGCCATTTGGTCTTAGTCCAGAGGCCAACGTGAGTATTCACGACAATGTGGCACGGCGGAAGCTTGCAATACGTGTAGAAGTCGATTTTATCGAGATCGCCATCGATGACTTCTTCGGGTGTGATTTCCACAACACCACAAGTATGAAAGTATTCATCCAAGTCGATTTTGAACCTATTACGTGAATAGGCAACGTAGAGACGACACACCGACGGGACTTCAAGGAACGTATAAATATTCTGAAGGACATTGATGGGAAGGTCTTGAAGTCGTAAATTTCGTTCATCCATGACTGAGTGGTACGAACAAAAACAAACTGTCCCGGTTTGCGAAAACGCAAGAATTTGGGTTGAGGAGCATGGACGATACCTCAATATCATGGGCTCGGTTAAAAGAGCCAGGCAATTATATCCAAAAGGTAAGATGAAAAGATATTCAGTCTTTTTCTGCAATGAGAAATCGCCAGGCGAACTTGGCTTCATCATCCACGCAGCCATTCTCCATCTACAAATCCAAGAAGTATTGTACACTGATGGGTACCTTTACAGCTTAATGGAAACAATTGGTCATTGATTCATTTCATGGAAAGAACAATGTGGATCAACACATATTGCCATGTATCTGTTCGTTGACGGCAACTCAGAAGAATTACCCATGTTCGGCGAGCAACATGACTCGTTCAACGCTGTGGATTACCCAAATGCATTTGCTAGACCACGTCAAGTTGTATGAACCATCAAAAACCATGCGTTGGTAAAGACATTTCACTCATTTCGGTCGTCTTGTCGCCTTGTTCCACTTTTGTCACGCTATCGGTGCTGAGTAAATGTTACGACACCAAGAGCTCAATCTATCAGAGAAATTTGCATGAACGTAAGTTGCATCAGGTAAAACAATTTCCATCAACGTTTCTGTATTGATCCATGGTTTATCTCCATTATAAGTGGAGTTTTTCGGTATCCCATCATGAGCTGCTGGCTCGAATACATTATCAGAGTCGCAGTCAATTGTTCTGGTTTCCATGTTAACCATAGGACGATTTGGATCAAGACTTCATTGGCAACGGAAGCTATCTCGTCCTTTGTTAAGCAAACACTATTCGTCGAAGATGAACGTCGACAAACCCGAGCTTTCGACAAACGCGAGCTCCAGACATGAACTGGACGCTTCAAAACCGTTCCCATGACTCCATAGATCTTCCCAAGGTTGCTTCTTCGCTTGTAACTGTCAACATGAAGGTCTCTCCATAGTCAGTCAAACACCATCTTGACTAAGATCGGAGTCAACAACACTTCAAACTGGTTCACCAAGACAAACCATCTCATCTTCAATAGTTCCGAAGTTTGGGTTCATCAGTCGTGGCCAGTTGTGGTGCTAGGGTGATGGACAGCCATGGTACAAAACTCGCTGGAGTTGTTGCGATTTCGGTACAAAAGTCCCATTTACGGTCGATGTGCACTCCATAAATGTCCGCTCCCGAATTAATCCATTTACGCCATAATTGCAACATCGTGGAACACAATACAAACGATAACGAGTCTATCCTTGCTTTGATCATGGTGATTGGCTGGTTGAAGCGTGCACCATGAGGGTTTGGAGTTAACGTTTTCGAAGTGCAAACAAACTCATTAATGAACCCAAGTATGGTCATCTAACACATTCTCGTACAATAACAAATGTTAAACGAAGGAGTTGACTTGTTGGAGTTTTCTTTAAAAATGGAATTTCTCCATCATCGTTCGATTATAATAAATATAAGAAGACACAGGGAGAAATACAATTCATAGTGACTAATATTGACCACTGATATAGCACAGGACAATTTACAAACCTATTGACGAGTCCATATATCCATACATCAAAAACCCCATACTATCATCCATACACCATTACATTATATTCTCGTGTTACGTACAGAATTTCACTGTCCTTTACCCATGATAATCACACCCAATAATACAATACCTTTAATACACCACCTTCAGTCCGTAACCTAAACCTCTATTCAATGTAACGTCGTATTGATTGTCGGGTCTGACATCTTCCTCATTGTGAGTTGTAACGTTGTATTGTCGTGTTTATTGTTGATCTCATCCTGCGAACATGTCCCACTCACTAAAGGTGGAAGCAGTACGAGACTTGTACCATGCCACCGTGGCTCTAAGTGAGTTGGGACTTTATCACGGAGCTAAATGGATAGCAGAGGCGCTAAATGGACTACCTAAGGACCAAGTGGATGCGGCGATGGCCCTCACCACTCCCCCACTGTTTCCTACCAGTTACTACCAATGTCTGCCGCTAGAACAAGCAAAATTCACTTTGGCCAAGTGCTACTTTGCCTGTAAGGAGTTTGATCGAGCCGCATTGACTCTCGCCGGTTTAGAACTGGGTTGTTGTGTGTTTCTTCGTCTCTACGCTCGGGTGATTGCCATCGATAAACGAGCCACCGAAGAACTGGACGGACTGATCAATTGGGCCGTACCCAAGCTGGATACGATACTAAGTGGAGATGATGATGAACTAAAGCCTCAGCCTGCTGAAGATACCCTCAAGGGACAACTTACCAAGATCCTCCAAGAAATTGATACTCATACGCGCAACCAAGACCAACCCAACCCATTCTTTCTCTACTTGGCGGGAGCTATCTATAATAAGCAGAAAAAGTACCTGCTTGCTGCCCAGTACTTGGTGAAACTGGTGATCACGTTCCCTTATAATTGGCTGGCATGGCGAGAGCTAGCGCTGACGCTCACGACGTTGGACGAAGCCCTCCAGCTACTCACTCGACTTAAACAAGCACCCAAGTTGCTGTTGCTCGTGTTTGATATCTTTGAAGTGGTGGTACTTCAACAATTCTACCAAAGTCTGCCGGAGCTTGTGGAGCGAGTGATGGCACTCCAGGCTCAGTTTCCCCATTTCTACTTTTTGAAGGTGCAACAGTTCCTCATTGCCTACCATCTGATGGATTACGTCAAGGCAGAACAAGTGTACGACGATATTCTTGTGGGAGACCCGCTTCGTCTCGACGACTTGGATACGTTTTCCAATATGTTGTACGTGATGGAAAAACGCCTGAAGCTCCTGTATCTCGCTCATTATGCTCTGCAAGTGGATAAGTTCCGTCCCGAGACTTGCTGTGTGGTGGCTAATTACCACTCGATGAAAGGAGAGCACGAAAAGGCCATCATGTACTACCAACGAGCCTTGGCCCTTAACAAACAGTGTATCTCTGCGTGGACGCTTATGGGACACGAATTCGTCGAGCTTAAAAACAGTCACGCTGCCATTGAAAGTTACCGGCGAGCCGTCGATCAGAATCCTCGTGATTTCCGAGCGTGGTACGGGCTTGGCCAAGCGTACGAGGTATTGGACATGAACTTGTATGCGTTATACTACTACCAAAAGGCTACCAACCTTCAACCCCTCGATAAACGTATGTGGCAAGCGTTAGGTAACTGCTATGAAAAACTGGATAAGCTTGAAGAGGCAGCTAAAGCATTTGAAAAGGCATTGATGATCGATAACTATAAGGCAGGGGGAGCTCACCATGGCGATGAAAGTGATGCCGAAGCCTACCAGCTGGTACTTGAGCCCCACGTCGTCTATCGACTTGCGATCATTTCGGAAAAGTTGGGCCAAGTAGCGACAACATTCCGTTACATGAAGCTTTGTTTTGGTCAAGAGTATGAATGGGGGGAAACCGATGAAACCACCAAGGCTCGGCTCTGGTTAGCTCGCCACGCGTTGGAGAATAAGCGGTTTGATGAGGCTTACGAGTTGGCTAAGGAATTGAATCGTGGTAATGCCCACGATATCGAAGAGGCTCGGCTGATTGCTCGAGACGCTCGTAGCCGCATGAAATAACCGCCAAATTCCTAGCGTTGTCTAATGTGTCTTGTCGTTTGATTGCTGTTATGTAACTTACGGTTTGGTGAGCAATTTACCCGGTCCTTTACCTTCAAATAATCGGAACCATACCTCGGGAATCTTATCCAAGTCGCCATCGATATCCACCACTTCCAGTTTATCCTTGATCTTACCTTCCTTCCACGCCTTGCCTAACGTGGTCAACGCTTCCGGATAATCCTTGGTGAAATCCAATACGATAAAGCCTTGTACCGTCAACCGATTGGAGATGATTTCCCCCCACCGAGTCACCTTCATCTTTGACGGATCGTTATAGCCAGAGATGGCTCCACAAGCCACTACTCGACCAAATTGCTTGACTCTGGTTAAGCAAAGGTCAAGGATTTCTCCTCCGACGTTATCATAGTAAACGTCGGCAAAGTCCCCATCAAGGGCCTTATCAAGTTGTGCCAACAAGTTTTCCAGCTTATAGTTGATACACTTATCAGCTCCGAGCTCCTCTACCAATTTGCACTTATCGTCAGACCCAGCAAACCCAATCACCTTTTTGGCACCGACAAGGTGTTTAGCCACTTGAACCACCATGGAACCAGTAGCTCCCAGAGCAGCCGAGACGATAAGCGTCTGGCCCAGTTGCAATTGACCCACTTTGATGGTACCAAAGTAAGCGGTGAGTCCCGTCATCCCAAGAGCCGATAAGTACGCCAGCAACGGAATCCCTGGTTGCAATTCAATCTTGGTATTGATCTGTTCCGGGTTAAGCACTGCGTAGTCGCCCCATCCCGTCATAGCTAACACAATGTCGCCATCGCTATACTCAGTATTCTTCGAATATAACACCTCTCCAAGCCCAATGGCCATCATCCGATCGCCTTCCTTAACTGGAGCCACGTACATTCGGCGAGGATCTCTCCCCTTTTGGATCCATCCTCGTTGCGTAGGATCATTGGAAATAAGCCTGATTTTCACCACCACTTGTCCTTCCTTTACCTCATTCTTATCGAAAGAGTGAGACTTAATGGCAAACGTAGAATCGGGCTGACCCAATTTGATGTTAACGTTACTGGTAGGAGCGTTTTCAAGCACGATTTCGGTGATTTTGCTAGGTAAAGACATGGTTTTCAAGGGGATTTCTTGAGTTGCGGATCACCCCATTTTTATAAAGGGGATTTGCAGCCATGGACCGGGCGGCAAGCTTGACAGATTTCGCGGGGTTGCTAACCTCCGAACCCCCTTTAGAGCAATCCGAGGCTTAGTTACCGTAACGCATAATCCCCTATTATTGGACATTGGGACATTGGTGGTTGTAAGTGGTGTTTAATTGCGTTTGTTCAAAGGGAAACGACTTTGATCTAACGCGAAGCTAAAGTTAATGGGATCGCTACTAACACAAAGCAACGTGTCGCACCGCCGTGCTAGTGTCATTCAACCAACAGTTTCCTCAAGCTTAAGCGTTTGTTAGTTAATGTTAGTCTATTGCTAATCCATCGTGGAAAAAGTGCCCTAGAAAAAGACATGTGAGACATCTCGTTTGCTATTGTGTTTAACATGGGGTATCGTGGGAATTGTTTAACGTAGGTGATACTTCTAGTTGAAGACTAACTCAAATAAATGGTGATTCAAATCGATGAAACCATCGTCAATGAAGGTCCTAGACCTATGTTATATCTGTGCTTTTATCACTTCAATGTACACTTCGGGGGTCTTGAGTGTCGTCTCTTGGTGACACATATTGACACTGTATGTATTTTACAAGCACACGAAATGATTATAAATCACATTTACCATATGTGGCCTAACTCTTAATGTTTAAGCACATCAGTCGAGAGACTATCAAATGCTAATTCAAAGGCAGATGGGATAAGTTGAGCCAGAAGAGCTAAGTCTTAGCCCCGTAAAGGTCTAAATAAGCTTCAGTCGGTTCAAGGCTAAATCCTAGTCGTTCGGTCAAGGCTAAGTCCTAGTCAGTCATTACATATATTAATCTAGGTTCGTTACTGTTGGTAGAAGCTCAGTCCCAGCGACGACCGGTCCAGCTCCAGGTCATTTTCCCGGATCAGCGCCAGCAGTTCATGGTGCTTTTCCGCTCCCATCATCATCGTCGGCTGATCGCGTAGACTGCCCTTCCGAGTAAACTCGACCAACTTCGCCTTGGTGGGCAGCACCTTACCAAGCCGTTCTTGCAGCGGGTTCTTCGTCAGCAAAATGTCGGTCAGGTTGCCGGTACCAATCAGCAATTGCAGCAACGTCGAATTGCGCAACGAGTTCTTGAGGGTCACTGGGGAATCGGTAAACGTAAACCCTTCGGACGAGGGAGAAAGCACCGGTTGAGGGGGCGCTTGTTCCCACATGATCCCTTCGGGAGTGGCCATGGCGATGAAGTCGTCACCACTGACATCGTGGGGAGGTTCGACGTAAGGGACGTCGTCGGTACGAATGAGCAGCTTGCGGTTAGCTTTTTCCAAGAGATCCGGCAGCAGCAGTTCCAGGGGGTTCGCCAGGGCTCCCGAGGTCCCAGTATAGTATACCAGCGACTCCAGACCTCGACGGTACGCTCCCGTGGCACCAGTGACGGCAGTGGCGGCGCCGGCGCCGTGTGTGCCTTCTTCCACCAACACGTCCAAGTTCAGTCTTCGCCGTTGCGAGTTCAGCGGGTGCAACAGTCCCAGCGCCAGTTCATCGTCGTAAACGCTATAGTTATTCCCCGACAGGTCCCGGACCATCAGGGCCAGAGGAGGCATCAGCAGAGCCAGGTCTCGAGCCCCATTATTGTCATCGACGAGACGGACACTGAACAATTGATCGGTGTTCACCGTCAGCATCAGAGCATCGGAATTACGAACGTTAGGGTCGATGACGGCAGCGGTGAGGTCAGGATCGGGGTTCAGTTCATCGTCATACGGTTGATCGACAGCTCGGTTATGGTAAGACAACGGAGCTTCAGCAGCAGCGTCCAGAGTGCCCCAATCAGCAGCTCGCCACAGTTTCAACGGCTTTTCGGTGGCATCGAAGTACGAATCATCCAGTTCGATGCGAGTCACCAGCGACAGGGTCAGGTGGATATCCAGGTCGAGCTTGGCCAGCTTTTTCGGCAGCAGGAACTCGAGGGCATTGAGCACGGCTAACTGTTTCGGCAGGGGCTCGTCGTCGTCGTCATTGACGGTAGCGGCGTGTTCGGCAGCAGCAGCATCGCCAGCAGCCATCACTGCTTCGTTAAGCCCCACCAGCGCCAGTCTTTTCGTGGCTAAAGTATCGGGGAACTTATCTCCATACGGCGAGGGGATATCCAGGTGTTTTTCAAGGTCACTGGAGTCAGTATCGTTAGCACCACCAGCAGCACCTCTCGAGCGCTTCCGACGACGCCAGCAGCAGCAGAAAAGCAAGATGGCAGCGATGGCAAGAAGCCCCACGGGGATACCCACACCAAGTCCAATGGCAAGCTTGGTCAGGTTCAGCATCCCCTTATTTTGGAGTTTACCAGCGTCGGAAGAAGTCGTAGGTTGAGCCAGAGTGGTGCTTGCTGCCATTGTCAGCGACGACGTAGCGGAGCTAGTGGCAGAGCTGGTGGAAGAAGCGCTCAGCAGCAGCAGCAGCAGGGTTTCGGTGATGGGATTAACTCCCTTAACGTGTAAGCCCCGCGATTCTCCGTTGACACTAACATCGACGTCTTTCTTGTCAAACTTGTCGGGGACTAACCCGTTCACGGTATCGTTATCACTGTGCCAAGTCATCCAGTCATCGAGGTTATTGACGGATACCTGGGCCAGCTTATCGGTGAGGTAATTACCGATATTGAACCCCCACCATTCACCACGAGTGGCATTAGCCTCGGGCCACTGGCTGGTGAACGCCAGCAGCGACAGGGTGAGAGTAAACGGCAATTGGACCTCGTTGCTGTACTGGTCGGTAACCACCACTTTAAACGAGTCAGACACGTTTTTGTCGGAGGGGAAGTTACCGGAGATGGTGAGGGAATCATCATCAAACTTAGCGTACAGAGGCAAGTCTTGGGCCTCGATCTTCAGCACGTTGGCGCGATCGATGGGTTCATCGTTAAGAAACACTTCGTTCAAGGGAACTTTGGCGTCGAAGCTCAGTCCCGTCAGACCGTTAATGGCAATTGCCAGAGTTAAATTGGTCAGTAAAAGGTTAGCGCCGACGACAAGCCGGAATTGACCTTCAGCAGCAGCGTAACCATTGATATCGGTGCCGATAAACACAAACAGGTAGTCGTACAGGGGCGCCAGGTCCAGAGTCACCGAGGGGACGGTACCGGAAAAGGTGTAGGTATTAGGGTCATATTTGAGCCAAGGAGGCAACGGCAGACGGTCTGCCAGACGTCCGTAGGTCGACACCACTTTCAGACCGTCTCCGTTAGCGACAAAGTCGTTCGGGGAAAATTGGAGGTGCAATTCTTGACCTTCCTTAACCACGATGGCTTGGGAGCCAGGACCAGTAGTCTTACCGAGTTCCTTTACGGTTTGGTCCCAATTGGTTGAGGAGAGAGCGAGCCCGGGGTCGGAGCTCACCATAAAGTTATATTGGTTTTCCAACGTGGTTTGATCCAGGGGATCTTTACCGTGTAAAACCACCATAAACTTACCCAAATCGTCTTCCAGAGGAGTCCCCGTGAACGTTCGCAGGGTAGGGTCGAAGTGGAGCCACTGGGGCTGGTTGGTGATCGAGTATTCCACCGCAGTATTGGGAGTCAGCAGTTTATAGGTCTGATCAGCCATCTGGAACCGGTACGGCTCGTTGGGGCGAGCGACGTTGGGGAGTTGTTCATCGAGAGGGAAGCCCACGTAGACCTGAGCGGCCACGAGTGCTAATAACCACCACATCAACAGGTAAATAAAGGAAAGGAGTAATCAGGAAGCTGTAATCAGGAAAGGATAAGTAATCACTTAATCAGTAGATTTTGGTGGTCAGGAAAGGAATGAAAGTCTCCAAGGTGCGGGAATGTGCTGGGGATGGCAAAGGAACGAATGGACGGGGGAGTTGTTGTTTTGTGATGAGTCCCAAGGGTAAACCAGTAGTTATGGAGGGAAGGGAGGGTTGAACACTGGTTTTTGATTGAGATGGATCTCTCACGGAGCCGGGGCACGGAGGAGGCGAGGGGAGGCAAAGGGAGCACTTGGTGATGGAGGGAAAAACGCCCTATGTGGCATCTGGATAGTTTTATTAACACGACGCGCACCGAGAATGGTCGGGTTACGCAGCCCGGGGGAGCGCGTAAACTAAATTTGGAGTTTAAAAAAATATCCGACCCACTAGTGCTGGTTAGTCGATAATGGCCCGAGACGACAACCGAGGCAGCCACCAAAGGAAAATAACACAGAACTTAATCATTACCAAACCAGAGGAGGTGTCTACCGCGTCTAGAATGTCTGTGATTTGCTGGTTAAGGCTGAGATGTCTACGTTGTCCCAATGGGGATAAATACCACTACGGTGCATGCGCGTCGCGCTATTCAATGCCGCGCATGCCCATGGGCACTTGACTACCATGTACCTGGTACCTAGCCACCGTTATCCCTCAGCCTTGCCCACTACCAAACAACACCCACTCCTCCAACTTTCCTGACACCTAGTTAACAACTACCTAACCCTTTTTCCCGTTTACATCAAAGTGTTCATCGTGAGCTTAGTCATCGTCGTCTCTAAGCCTCAGGGCGCGACCCGGCTAACCACTTGTCGTCGGCACTTACAGCTCTCGACACATACTCCCCCTTCCCCCTACGCGACACAGCCTAGAAAATCACCACCTCTTCAGGTAACTAACCATCCTAACATACTAACCATGATTACCATCACCTAGTCTTTGTTCTTGTTCTTGTTCTTCTTGTTGTTGTTGTTGTTGAGTGGTAATTTTCATCGACTCACTTTGTTAGCACGGTGCCGCCTCGTCTAGTGGGAGGGATCGGTTGCGGCTGCCTTTGCTTAGTCAGTATACGAAGGGTTGTTAGTGGCGCGGCACGCATCGGTGCCAATCCCGTGCGACCATATTCGGGTGCGACATCGCTAAGGATGGTTCGAGACTAAAGGAGTTGAGGCGTTGAACCACACTAGCCCACCAGTAATCCAGCCATCACTGATCCAGCCAAAATCCCAGCCATCACTGATCCAGCTCTTTTCCGTAAACCCTCGTGTAACAGGAGTTAGGCACGATGAGTGATTGTCTGATAAACAATGATTATTGTTACCTAGTGAGACATCACCACAAATACCACAAAATGCCACGATTGGATATGGTATTAAGACGTGTTTAGTAGTAGTTAACTACACGGTTGTAACGTTGTGTTTAGAACTGTTTAAACGTTGGACGTGTACTGTCTAAGGGGTAATGGGATGATAGGGGGATGATTGGGATGGGGTGGTTTTATGAGGCGGCCATTGTCTGACGAATTTGTCCCGATCGGGTCGTATTACATACACTTAATGATCGTCGTGCAGGGCCACTAATTCATCTTCGGGAGTTGTTTTTGCACCCAATGGTCGATCATCGCCGGGTGTTGATGGTAGACGATCGCCATGAGTTGAGCCATCATTTGGCGAGCGTAGCGAAACCGATGGTACGGAGTCCGTTGGGCTTCCTGGTGCGCCCGTGCAAGCGGGAACCGGTCCCATTGTACCGTAGCTTCCATCACTTCGATGGCAAACTCTCCCAGGACCATAAACGTCAAGTCTCGTCCGGTAATCACTTGCCGTTTATCCACTTGTACTCGGTAATATTTGTTGGCAATGGTAGCGAGTTTGCTGATGGTATCGGGAAGCTGGTTAACGTAAGGGCGAGTGACAAGTTGAGGATCGATGTCCCCTAACATATCCCGACAATGACGGTAATAAAGACACATGAGCTTGCTTAGGTCGTCATCAAACTGGACGGGGAGTGTTAGTGGTTGTTGTGGAGTCAAGGGTCGATGGATTGTCACGGGAATATTGGGGATAATGGAGTCATCAAATTTACCCGGTTTCACGTGGGCAATACGTTCAATTTCATCACTGATTAACCCATCGACATCAACTCCATTCACCACGGCTTCACCGATCTTTTCGTACCACTGATGACCATAACTTTGATCGAAAACCGCCATTGTCGCTCGACATTGGACCATGAACCGTTGAAGACGGAACCCCACGTGGAACTTGGCAGCGTGATAATCACAATAACGACGTCCAAGCTCCCCCACATCACTCAAGGGAGTTGGGCTTACTCGTCCGAGTTTCGCCACGGTGGTTGCCACCGCGAGTTCATCGACACCACCAAGGCGATGGTTAAGTTGTGTGGCCATGTGAGCCACCACCTGAGTCATCTGGGGCCCCATTACGTGCTTCACTTCGGACCACGCTTGGCTCACGCGAGCCACATACTTGATTCGTTCCGGTACCGTCAAGCAATAGATAAGCTGGTAGAATTGATCACTAGCCACCGACGACTGGAACCGAAGGCGAAGATCAGGAGCCAGCTGGCATTGCCAATACCCTGTAGCATCAACGGCCCATTGCATAAACCCTTGAGATGATAATAACCTCGTCACTTCGGCATCTTGACAATAATGCTGTACCCAAAACTCCCACTCCAATCTCCCCACGGTAACTGCTCGGCCAAGAGCATCCTTCACCACTTGTTGTTGTTTCCAGTGCTTAGCATCGTTTCGAGGATGGATTGATCCCTGGGGGATCATATAGAACCGATTAATCCACGAATGGCGCGGGATCGGAGGTACAAGTGGACCCGTAGCCGGCTCGGGAAGGTCAGCAAGAGCGATCTTTCGATCCATCACCAATTGACTAAGGAATAGACACCGTCGGGGTGTTGGTTTCTTAAGTTGGTCGGCTATAGTGCGATATAGTCCGAGTTGTTCATCGATGGTGGTGACAGTAGTACGAGGATTTATCAGTGGTAAAATACCCATGACCACCAGGTTTATGTCAGCATCAATATCTCCATCTTCGGCGGCTCTCACCTTAACAATATGACGTACCATACGAATGGTATCAACAGAATAATCGGGAAATTTTTCGAAAACGTCGCTATCCCGAATAGTCTCCAGCATTTTGCGATTGGAAATGGGTTCACTAACCAAAGTAGCTAACTTGAACCGCTGAGGTGACTTGGATTGACTCACCACGTCAAAAAATGACTGAGGAAGCTTATTTGTCAATAAGGTGTAGGCACCAATATACGCTGCCACTAGTCCTGGAGTCCGGGATAGAAACAGGGTTTGCCCCACTGCTGCCACCATCTTGTTAGACACATTATTAGTGGCTAATATGGCTTCGCCGTAACTCCTTACCATCTGCTGAGCATCACTGTCTTTAGCTAATACCCCAAGATCTATGGACACCGGAAGCTGAGGTAGTTGCAAATTGGTAAGTTTGTTTGTAGACACGTCAAGGTATGCCGACTTGGGTCTGATAAGTCGGTTGAGCCAGTCTTTGATCGACTGATGGTGCAAATTGAGCTGAGCTTCATGATTGACTAGCGACGCCAGCACCTGGCTACCACCACCAAATTTTGCAGGGACTGGGTATGGTTTCGGGGTATAAGGCTCCCGAGATACTCGTAAGAGCGATTCAACGAAGGTATCGGTGGATAGACATCGTCGTATTTCAATGAATCGTCGCATGGATTAACAGTCGCACCTCAGGTGTAAAGTGGGCTTATATCACTGAGAGAGATGATCTCGAAATAAGCCAATAATTGAAAAATGTCGAGTTTAATTTGATAATTTGTTTGTTGTTGGTTGTCCATTTATATTAATTAGTTGAAGAGTCGATCGTGGGGATTGGCAATTATTCATTTTTTTACATATATTTCCACCAATTTGAAGGTACGGGTGTTCAATTGATATAGTATTAAAAATCAATGTAAATAAATTTGCCTGGAAATTAGCCAGTTGAGATTGGATAATTCACGAGATTGCAAAAACCACAATTTTAAAGTCCTAAGCCCAAATTTCAATGGCATGTTGTACCCCTAACAGTGTGATAAACTGAGCCAAAATTTTCGTCAACTTGTCAGTTTGTCCGAGTGGTTAAGGAGTTTGACTCGAATTTCCTTCGAGGCATCAAATGCTCTCTGAGCGCACAGGTTCGAGTCCTGTAGCTGACGAATTCTTTTTGCATTCTTTATCATGAATTTATAGTTATGGTGGCTATTTACTTTTGCACCGGCATCAGCGTCGACGGCTTCAAGATTTCTCCGTCGATCAAGTCTTGCTTCCACGACGAAGTGATGGTCTTTGGCTTGGTCAAGAAGGTGACACCGGCCTTACCGTAGAAGTTAAGGTCACCCAAGAACGATTGCTTGGACCCAGTGAACGAGAACATCGGCAAGGGTACGGGGATGGGGACGTTAACCCCGACTTGACCGCACTCGA
The DNA here is from genome assembly GCA_030578555.1 of Diutina neorugosa. Lineage (NCBI taxonomy): Eukaryota > Fungi > Ascomycota > Pichiomycetes > Serinales > Debaryomycetaceae > Diutina > Diutina neorugosa. The sequence goes on along the minus strand of JAJMSK010000018.1, from coordinate 23,937 downwards.
TTCTCTTAGTAAAGTATTGCGCCGACGCCCCGGAAGCAGTGAACAACGACACCCCGTTCCCGAACGGGTTCTTGTTGACAAAGTTGACGGCTTCTTCGAGGGTATCGGTGTGGACCACCGAAAGCACGGGGGCAAAGATTTCTTCGTCGTAACATCTCATGCCGGGCTTGACTTCCGACAACACCGTAGGGCCGAGGAAGTTACCCTTAGCCAACCGAGGGTCGGCGGGCTTGTAGCCACGACCATCCAACAACAACTTGGCCCCGGCCTTCACCGAGTCGTCGATGATTTGTTCGGCTCTCGTGAGGGACAGGGGGTTGATCAACGGACCAAAGTGGGACTTCTTGTCGAACCCGGACCCGACGATGAGGTTGCGGGCTTCGGCGACGATGTCGTCGACCCATTCCTTGGTCTTGCCCACGGTCACCAACACCGAGATTGCCATGCACCGTTGACCACAGGCGCCCATGGCGGCGCCGATGACGGCGTTGACCGCTTGTGCCTTGTTGGCGTCGGGCAAGATGATCATGTGGTTTTTGGCGGCGCCGTTGGCTTGACAGCGCTTGCCTTGTTGCGCCGAGCGTTCGTAGATGTACTTGGCGGCCTTGTCACCCCCAACGAACGTCACCGCCTTGATTCTGGGGTCGTCCAAGATGTGGTTGACGGTGTCGTGTTGACCGTGGATGACGTTGAGGACCCCGGGAGGCACCCCGGCCTTCGCCGCAAGCTCGGAGATGATCATCGCCGCCCCCGGAACCCGTTCCGAAGGCTTAAGCACACAGGTGTTACCGGTAGCAAACACAAACGGTAACGTCCACAACGGCACCATCGCCGGGAAGTTGAAGGGAGCAATCAGCGCCACCACCCCCAACGGTTCCCGGATCATCTTGGTTTCCATATCCGTAGCCACTTCGAGCGATTCCGCCTTCATGTCGTTGACGATGTTGACCGCTTGTTCGGCACATTGGATCCCCCGAAGAGCATCGCCAAGGGCATCATCCCACGTCTTCCCGTTCTCGGTGACCATGATCGCAGCCAACCGGTCGAAGTTTTCCCGTAACAATTGCACGAATTTGAATGCCACTTGTTGACGACGAATGATCGAGGTGTTCTTCCAGTCTTCAAACGCGTTTTGTGCCAGTTCGATAGCGGCGTCGATTTCAGCAGGAGTCGATTGCGGAACCTTCAGCACCACCACGTTGGTAGCAGGGTCATGGATATCGATCCACTTGTCCGCTTGCGACTTGAAGAACTTACCATCTTGGAACAGCGGTGTGATGTAAGGCTCGGTCCCTTCAGCGATATGGTCAGTAGGGAACGAGGTGGTGGTGGTGTTGAGGGTGAAACATCTCACAGCAACTCGAGACACGGTCGCTCTCGATCTAGCGACTCTCGACAACATTGTGTGTGTGTGTAGAAGGGAAGGATGGAGGGTATGGAGGTTATCTTATATAGTGGTGAGGGTTTCGGCAATCGAGCCCCGATCCCCCCCCCATCTATCCGAGTGCACTCGAGCTACCCCACTTAAGCCGCCGAGGGTATTCCGAGACTGAGGGGGCGAGTTTGATGGGTTGGGGGATGAAAAATGACTTTTTGAGGTGATAATAGTAAACTTGAGGTCGTAATTATCATTAAAAGCTCAAAACTGGGTCGAAATCACGTCGGTTTTGGCGTATTATTGGTAGTTATTGAGTTGAGGAGTGGTGAAGCTGCTCCCCGGAAAAGCAGTAGGTTTGGCGCTTACGGTGCGGAATAGCCAGGGCACATAACTGTGGGGCAAAGAAAAAAAAAAGCGGACCTCGATAACCGGTCAACCTTTTTTTTTCGGGTGGCGGAACCCACTATTGTTAGTGGGGAGAGGATGTTCCACGGGTAATGGCGGCTAATGAGAGGGTGAGAGCGACCAGGGCTCACACTCAAAAAACAATCAATAGCACCGTCACTCCTCAAACGTGATATAACCGAGGAAATAACCATCGGAGTTTAGTCACACTAACCAAATGATAACTACTCCAACGGAAGTTTATTGTTATGGTGATATTATGGTGATATTATGGTGAGATCATGGTGATAGAGTGGCTATCAATGGGGTTGGATGCACTAACCGGAGCAAAGGGTAATAACGCCGGTTCCGGCCCGCAAATGGCAGGGGCCCGAGTCACGTGGATCGATGACAGCCGCTTGATGACTCCATCGATGTCAATTCTTTTGACGGTCAGACGTCGTTATGAACGATACCTTGAAGTCCGTCTCCGTCATCGGTGTACAATGAAATGATAGCCCAGACTGATTAGAACCATCACTGATCAAAAGCATAAACCACTATACGTAGACCAACTCAATGTCTAGTAACTGTTCAATGTTGTAACATTGGGTTATCAACGTTTGATTGTTGGTAGATTAGTATTGTTGGTAGCTTGTTATTGTAGGTTGGTATTACCATTGGCGAAGTCGCTGAGTCCACGGCTAGTCGCTGAGTACGGCTAGTCACTGAGTCTGCGGCTATCGACGGCAACCTTTACTTCCCAGGGCTCAAGTACAGAGGAACTCCCAAGTGATTGTCATTCATCATCCATACTGCCAAAAAAAAATCCTAAAAAACAAACAAAAATCACCACCATAATCCCGATAATCTACTGTATACCAAACAATTGTCAAATCTCATCTAATTAAATTCTATACTCCCTTATTCTCATCTAATTAGTCCTCCCACCATTTCCTCGTCAGTCCTTGCAAAATCACGCTTTCTAACCATAACATGGGAAACTTTAATTACAAAACATTAATATCATCATCGCCGTAAACGTTACCACCTAGCCGTTACGTTGTCGTTAACAATCTTTGATTATTACGGCGGTGTCCTGCACATACCACAATTCGCGTCACGCCCACCTTTTGTCGCCTATCCTCAACCATCTTCTTGTCGAACCAGCCTCGTGGGTGTTTATTTACTCATTTACCACACACCACGCCTTTTAGGGTACCTGTTAACGACTGGCTCGTTTTCTCCATACCCGTTTCCCCATTACCCGTGAATCCCATCGCTTAGCGTCCCTTCCTCATCGATCTTTTTATGGGTGCTTGTTGCAGTTGTCTCGGCTCTCGTCTGGGAGATGGTTCGTCTAACCAATTGTTGCTCCAAGAAAACGAACGGGATGCCATATCGGCGCTCTTAAGCTACCTTGAGAACCGGTCCGACGTCGACTTCTTTTCCAACGGACCGTTGCGGGCGTTGCTGACGTTGGTGTACTCGGAAAACATCGACCTCCAGCGGCTGGCAGCGCTTGCCTTTGCCGAAATCACCGAAAAGGATGTCCGGGAAGTGTCTCGTGATGTCCTCGAACCCATTCTTATCCTTTTACAACTGAGTGACGTCGAAGTGCAACGAGCCGCTTGCGGAGCGTTGGGGAACCTCGCCGTCCACCCCGAAAACAAGATTCTCATCGTGGAAATGGGAGGCCTTGAACCGTTGATCAGACAAATGATGTCGCCCAATATCGAAGTCCAATGTAACGCCGTCGGGTGTATCACTAACTTGGCGACTCAAGACGATAATAAGCTGAAGATTGCTAAACTGGGAGCCCTCATTCCCTTGACCAAACTTGCGAAACTGAAGGATATCCGTGTCCAACGTAATGCTACGGGAGCATTGCTTAACATGACTCACTCTCATGAAAATCGTCAAGAATTGGTCAACGCTGGCGCCGTGCCCGTCCTCGTCCTGTTGCTTGCTCACGAAGATACCGACGTCCAATACTATTGTACGACCGCCCTCTCCAACATTGCCGTCGATGAAACTAACCGCAAGAAGTTAGCCACTACCGAACCCAAACTTGTGGGTCAATTGGTTAACCTTATGGACTCACCGTCGCCTCGAGTCCAATGTCAAGCGACCCTTGCTTTGCGTAACTTGGCTCTGGACCTGGGCTACCAAGTGGAAATCGTCCGTGCCGGTGGTTTACCCCATTTGGTGCAATTATTGACGTGTAACCATCAACCGTTAGTGTTGGCAGCAGTGGCGTGCATCCGGAACATCTCCATTCACCCGTTGAACGAAGCTCTCATCATCGAGGCGGGGTTCCTTAAGCCATTGGTGAGTTTGCTCGACTTTAACGAGCTGGAAGAGATCCAATGTCACGCGGTGCTGACCCTTCGTAACTTGGCAGCATCGTCAGAAAAGAACCGCACGGCGTTGCTTGCAGCGGGAGCCGTGGATAAGTGTAAGGACTTGGTGTTGCTGGTGCCGTTGCTGGTGCAACTGGAGATTTCGGCGTGTTTTGCCATCTTGGCCCTTGCCGATGACTTGAAGCCGAAGCTCTACGAAGCCCACATAATAGACGTGCTCATCCCGCTTACGTTTTCCGATAATGGTGAAGTGTGTGGCAATCTGGCGGCGGCGTTGGCTAACTTGTGCTCGCGAGTGCTGAATGAACACAAGCTGTTTATCTTGGATAACTGGCTGCAACCCAATGATGGCATCCACGGATTCCTCGTCCGGTTCTTGTCGCTGGGACTGGCGACATTCGAACACATTGCCCTTTGGACCATCCTCCAATTATTGGAACTGAACAACAATGAAATCAACTCCTTGATCAAGGACAATGAGCAAATCTTGTCGGGAATCAAGGAATTGCTGGCAATGCAACACCAAGGCCACCAAGCTCAACAAGGTGACGAAAGCTACGACGACCCCAAGGTGGAATTGTACAATTTGACCCAACAAATTTTGCAAATCTTGGGTTAAAAAGATATCTTCATGAGAGAAAAGTTTGTGAAAGTAAAAACTATATAGCCAAAGTATACGAACGAAATCAACATTGCATGTGTCTATTCATCTATTCCACGAACCGTTAAATCAAGTCTTCGGTGATGTCGTCATCCAAGTACTCATCGTCCTTATTCATTCTGTAGATGGTCATTGCCATCGATGCCACGTTCAACGTGTTCATCGCCCATTTCGGTAATGCCCATTGGTAAAGTTCGATCACGTTGAATGCCAAATCGAGGAAGTTACCCAATAATTCGATCCAGAGCATCATTTTGTCGAACCGTAAGTCCTTGAGTACCTTATCGTATTTACGACGAACATCTTCGTTCATCGCCGGCATCGTTTGGGTCTTATGGCTTTCCAATAACGTCATTTCCACCTTAACCTTACGTTCTTTACGAAGGACATTTCGAAGTTGAGTGATGGTTTTGCGGATCAAAAACACGAGAATAAGCACCCATATCTTATTGGTGTTCTTCAACAACTTGGTTAATACGTCGGGGAACATTGGGAGCTTGGCAAAAAGGTGTAAGTTATCCAATATGTTACCCACGGTTTCGAGGATCGCCACCAAAAGCCGTTCAAGTTTACGGAAACTGAACAGTTGGAGCAAGTCTAAAAACGCCAGCTCGGGTTTGGGAGGACGACCAATGTGTACGGGAGTAGGAGCAACCGACTTGGCCTTATATTTGGTGAGGAGGGGCGAGTATGCCGGGGGCGGCTTAGGAAGTGAGCGTAGCCGTTGGTAAGGAGTATAACTATCAGTCAGCGACGGTTTGTAGCGAGGCTGAGGCGACAGACCTTGGTAAAATTCGGTAGTGTAGCCTTTAGGAGGACTGACAGCGACGACTTTAGCGGGACGAGGTGAACGAGACTTTTCGTCGAGATACTTTTGGAGCTGGTCGAGCTTTTCCGGAGTGATGGACTTGTTCCCCTTTTGTTGTTGTTCTCGGGCTAAACGAAGAAGGTCAGCCACCACTTCGTCGTTAGCGTTCATTCGAAAAATCTCTAGCCTGTGATTTTCCCTCGGATGAAAATGGAGTGCGGAGTCGAGAGAGGGGGGCACGACTGGGAGGGTACTCTGGGGTATTTATAAAGGGTTGAAGATGAAACCGGTTTCAAGATCAGGTGGTTTCAGATTATCAAACTGGGAAATGTGAAACCAAGTGAAACTTGTGGGTACGTGATGAGCGATGGCAAACGTGACTAGGGGCACTTATCGGTTGCCTTTGGCGTGTGTGTGGGGAGGAAGGAGGAGTGCATACGCGTCAATGCACGTGACGCGACCCTATCCCCAATCCGGGAGATGTCATTAGCCGCTAACAGCGGCACCGTGCCAAACTTTAAAGTAACGTTGTATTTTGATAATTTATAGTAGAAGACACGGTTAGTCAAGGATGTCATAGATATAGGTTAGAGGGTATGTTTCGTATCTGATGTTATTATATGCTACGGGGTCAAGGCCCCCAACTAATTATTCTATAACAAAATGCTAACATTGACGTTACTTTTATGTTGTTTTCCTGTTTTTTTTTTGATGGTTTTTTGGTTTTGGAAAGGTTTTCTGTCATTAGGCTCGGTTCAGCTCGTTCATCAGCAGCGACAGACGAAGCGGGTACGAGTTGCGTTGACAGGAGGAACGAGTGGGAGGAGCCGTGGGAACCACCGAGTACTTGCGTTCGCGGAACTGGACGCCGACCTCTTTGACGTTTTTCAGGTGTTCAGGTTTCACCAGCACGAACCAGTCGATGTTTTCGTCGTACTCGTACATCCGGTAATCGGTACCATAAGGTTTGGACTCGAGACAGTAGAGGGTGTGGAGGGGCACGTCGAGCAGTCCGATCAGAGACTTTTCCAAGTTGAGGAAGTACGCCAAAAGAATGCGGAGGACGACCCGGTGGGAGATGATGAGCAAGTGGTCGGTAGTACGTTCGATTTCGGTGATGAGGGGACGTAAACGAGTGAGGACGTCCAAATACAGCTCGCCACCAACGCCAGGGTAACGGTAACTAAGCTTATTTTTGAGACGAGCCTCGAACTCCTTAGGGAATTGTTGTTGGATTTCCCCGTAGGTCATACCCTCAAACTTACCACCCCCCAATTCGTTAAGCATTCTCATTTCCTTGATGCTAAACTTAGTGTCGTCAAAGTACTGGGCGGTCTCGATCAGCCGCATCAACATCAGCGTCCACACACAGAAATTGGGTTCACTAGGTACGTGCTGGGCCAACTTTTCCAACTCTTTGGGGTTGAATACGTAGTTGTAGCGTAATTCAAGCCGCAGCAGGAACCGTTCGAGTTGTTGTTTGCGGAATTCGCGGCGTTGAAAGTCCATAAACTGAGCCAAGCACCGGGAAAACTTGCGTCCACGTTTGGTGAGGTGCAGATCACCGCCAATTTTACCCTCGACGTTATCGGTGGCTTCTCCGTGACGAGTGATCCAGATTTGTCGTTCGCAGAGGTTAAAATTGAGCAAAAAGTATACCGTTTGCGACGCCAAAAACCCTTGCACGTTGTACGCCACGACCTTTTTACCCACATTGATCATCTTGACGTACTGCATCCCCAGAAGACTTTCTTCTTCATCTTCATCGATGGTCTCGTAGGCTCGTTCATAGTTTTGGAGACGACCTTCAAAGTCTTTAAGCGCCACCTCGGGGTCCATATCCTTGTAATCGGGTCCAGAAAGCTTAAGGCGAATATTGGCTTCAAGAATCGCCGGGTCCAGACAGATCAGTTCGAGAAACAATACCTTAAGTTCACCATTCAGCCGTTGTTGGATGCGACGAAGCACGCGCAGACGTCGAAGTTTAGTCAGATTGGTGGCATCGAAGATCCCGACGCTTCCTTGACCTTCAAGCACGTAGTCAAGCAATTGATCCAACGTATCCATGGCCCATTTCTCCCGAATTTGAATCAGTGCCTTATTCTTGGGGTCAAAGAACGCAGCATTATGCGCCGTTTTTGGTTTGGATTCATCGGTCTTGGGTTTGGATTCATCGGTTGCCGGCGGTGATTGTGCCGTCGTTTCCGGCAGCTGGTGTTGAGATCCGGGAGTGCTATTATCTGGCAACGGCGTCAGTTCGGGCCCGGCAGCAGGCTTATTTTTGCGTCGAGTATTACCGACATTAAACACACGACAATCATGCTGTAACCAATTGAGGTAACGAGTAAGCTTATTGGTGATATACAGCTTCCCTCGAGCCGGAAGTCCCACCATGACGATGACGAGTTTCAGTCCCACGTCGACCTTAGCGATGTGGCCATCCGGCAGCGTTTTCAGCGACGTCTGCCCGGGGATATTGAGGGTGTACAGTTGTTTCTTTTTGCGTTGGCGTTCGGTAGAGTCGAGCAAAAGGTTAGTGATGCGTTCGATCGTCTGCGGTTCGAGGTTCGATGGAGGTAATGAGTGTTTGGGTCCTTCCACGGGGACGGGGACAATCCGTTTGGGTACTGCTTCTCCCGTCAGCGCCACTGCTTGACCTTCCATCAGGGGTTCCAACGTGATTTTTGGTGGTGGCGGCGCTGCTGCGGTTGCGGGTTCCGGAGCTCGAGTCAACGGACTAACACTACCAGACCCTCCCATATCGCTAAGATTAAGATGGGAGATGTTTTTCGTCCGTCTAAACTCCAGGTTGTTATCATCTTCTTCGAAAACTTCTTCGATATCGCTAGCGTGACGAGTGATGGGACTAGCAAGCGACAGCACGATGGGAGTATCGGTCAACGGACGTTTGTTGAACTCAGGAAGCAGCACTTGCAGTCCGTGGCTACTCAGAAGCATCAGATCCAACAGTTTCAGCACTCCCAAGTCGGAACCTTGGTACAGCATGAGTTTGCGTAACGGTTGCCGTTTATCAGCATTCATCATCATGATGGGAGTTGGCAGGGGTGAATTCGATACCAGCGAGTTCCGTAAACGAGGAATGGGATGACTGATGGTATGATGAAGCGGAGGATGCTGATTGGGCAGCAGAGGTTCGTCTTCGTCGTCCAGTTCACACGGCAGCAGTTCTCGGCTCGATATCAGGGCGCTCGAACACGCCAGATGAAGATTTGAAAACAGGACCTTCTTCCGCGCCATGGTGCCATGAGGACCCGCTGTTGTCGGTTCACTTCTCGTCATATGGAGCAGAGTAGGGATGCGGTGAGCCACTGGTTCGGGAGTCGGTTGTTTCAGACGACGGAACTGGTTATCGGGCAGTTTAGTATTGAAGTAACGATAACGTTCCTGGAGGGCTTCACTCAAGTTCAGTCGTAGCGGGCGAGGAGGTTGAGGTTGAGGCTGAGGCGGGTCCTCATTGCCGGCGGCATTAGCGGCATTAAGCAAGGCCTCGACGTTTCCTTGGGCCTTGGTCATCAAATGGGGGGGTGCCAAGGTGAAACGTTGTTTGGGATAAACGGTGAAACGTCGTTTGAGGTTTTTGGGAGGGTGTTGATGGTATCGGTACGGAGAAATCCACCCATCATAAATATCTCGGCTTTGTGCAGGAACGGCCGCCCAGTTACAGGCAATCTTGAGGTAATGTTCCGAAGGGCCCTCCCCCCCACCTGTCGCCCACGCGGCGATGAGACGTGACATTGGGCACAAAAGCAAGGGTGAGGCGACCCGCCGAAGACGACACATGTAGGGTAGGGTAGTTTGACATGGGACGTTTCGAGTGGCGTTTGGAGTGGTGTTTTAGGTGGATTTACGTTTGGTGTGTTTCATGGTAGTAGGTTTGATACTAGGGGCTACGGTTAAAGATGATTGGAGTCCCGGAGATGGTGTCACCCCGGAGGATTTTGGGTCAGGTAATCGTGAGTGATCGCCCAATGTTTTTATCGATTGCTCGTAGAAAAATGACGGAGGCATCGATTGCAGCAAATGGACTCGAATAATGGCGAAATAACCTTAACGGTTACATGAAACCAATAGCCGGAACGTTTCACAACTGGTTTCAGAGTGAATGAAGAAGAATCTAGTGGGTCGTGGCTCCAACCAATTTGTTTAGTCGTCATTTTTGCCATCGTCATCTCAGGCGTTGGTGCGGGGGTTCTGCGTAGCTGCGCTAAAGCAATCGTGCAGAAGAGGGGAAGCGATGGTCATCTACTTGGCAGGTGGCAAAGGTGGCAACTACGATGAGAAAACGTGGTGACAACGGTTACGGGATGAGAACCTTACTTTATCGATTATGGAAGGAAAATCGCCAGGAAAAAAGTCTCGTATATGGTAAAAAAAATTGACCTCAGGGGTCCAATCACGTGTTAGTCACGTGTGTGATCACGTGACAACCAACACTTCTCAGGGTCCTACTGCACTGACGGCTTTGGTTCGATTCCTACCGATACCAATACTCTTGATTGTGGCTGGAGGCAGCCGCATGATGTTACGGCCCATTTCACCTGACGAGGATCAATTCCCCTCAACCCCATGACTCATCTTCCATCAACTTGTCTTTCCAAGGTTTCCTTTCGTCCGCAGAATGCCACGATACGATGAAACGTCGGCAACCTAAAACAATCGACAACTATCAAGGTTTCCACACTCCAAACTCGGGAACCGCGTGTGACGAGTGAAAAAGTTTTGTCGTCGGGGTTACGGAGACAATGTGTGGCTCTGCACACGCACGCACGCACCAGGTACATAATCTCCCTGACAGGTCCCTGTTGGCAGATGGTATATAAACCATTGCCAAACTCGGTCAATTTGTCAGGGATGAATGCTACCGGTTGCGAGCTAGGAAGGTCGTTGACCGACCCTCTATACCTGCCTCCTCAGCTGACGTTATCGCCCTGTTTCATCGCCAGTTGGGGCATCGTCATCGCTCTGGTTTTAGCGGTGGTGATAGCTCTTCAACTCGTCAATGAAGTGTGGTTTAACCACTATGGACCGTATAAGATAAAGTACTCGTTTGGACGTCCGTTTCTGGTGCGCCTGGTGGGGTCTCGTCAGCTTGTTAAGCTTAACAGTGTGGCTTTAAATGTGGTACTCTGGCTCGTGTTAGCAGCAAATCCTCATGGCATTGGCGTGAAAAAGTATTTGCCAGTGGTCATGGTTGTTGTTCAAGTACTTGTGGTGGTGCCTCTCCATGTGATTGAGCCGACTCGAGTGGTGGTGGCTAGTGCTCTGCTCTTGGTGTTTTGGTTATGGCACACGTTCTATGTGATTGGCTTGGTACTTCAAGATAACTTGACGTCTCATCCGGTGATTGATGCTGGTCATGGTGACGTTCAATGGCAACTGGTGGTGCTAGCGATGGAGGTGATGCTTGCGTTGAACTCGGTGATGGTGTTTAACCTCGAAACGTTCTGCTACCTGCCATCGCGAGAACTTAGGGACTACTATGAGATTAATGGATGGGATATCGATGCTGTCCACAACTTGTTTAGTCGGTTAGTGTTTCAATTCATCCAGCCGACGATTTCTCGTGTTTACCGTACCAACTCGATTGAGCTTAACCAAGTCCAACCAGTGGAAGTATCATTCAAAAATGAAGTGCTTCAGGATGAGTTTGATCGAGTATGGAGCCCGAAACGGAAATTGGGTCCGGTGCTTTTCCAACTATACTGGTGGCGAGGAGTTCAAGCCCTTGCATTCGATTTTACCGATATGGCATTGGGGATTGCTCAATCGTTCCTCTTACAACGGCTTATCCTTTTCTTCACCAACTATAACCCGGAAACTCTGCCTCGTATCGAAGGGTTTGCTATTTGCACGGCGATTTTCGTGTGTCTGGTGGCAAAATTTGTATCATTCAATCAATTCTTTGTTCAAGTGTTTGATATCTGGTACCTGATTCAACTGCAATTGCTGCTGACGGTGTACCGGAAACTGTTACGTCTTTCCAAAGCGGCTCGTAAGGAAAAGACCAATGGTGATATCGTCAATATCCTCTCCCTGGACGTGCTGAACGTCGCGGGATCGCTGCTGAACCTTATCGATATCATCATCACTCCCGTACGACTCATCCTGGCGCTCATGGCCCTCATTCATGTGCTTGGTGTGCTGACGTTTGCTGGGCTCATCATTGGGTGTATCATGCTTCCCCTCAACTCCATGCTTACCATGAGGATCCAAAAGTATTATAAACAACTGCAAAAGGTCAAGGATCTGCGTGTACGCCTTACCCTGGAGATCTTACTGACCATCAAGCTGATTAAGTTATACGCGTGGGAAAAGCCGTTATTGCTGAGGTTATTTGGCATTAGAAACGACCACGAACTTAAGCTTTTGCGCAAAATGGGATTGCTCAATGCGGTGCTGATGTTTGCCTGGCTGTGTGTACCGTTTGTCATCCAGTGTGTGTCACTTATTGCCTTTACTTATATTGGTAAGGTCCCGTTGACTCCGGCAGTGGTATTCCCCGCGTTACTGTTGTTTGGTGTACTTAGTGACCCGTTTGTCATGGTTCCCTACTTGTTTACGGGAGTCATTCAAAATAACGTTCTGTTGGGTCGGTTACGGGAGCTTTTGACGATGGAAGAAGCCAATACTACCCAAATAGAACGTCCTCTGACTCCAGTAAACGATGGTGAGGCTTCGGTGGTGGTAGACTCGGCTACATTTACTTATGGAGATGGTACCGACGATGTGGCGTTACGTGATATCAACTTCGAAGCGAAAAAGGGTCAATTAACGTGTATTGTTGGCGCCGTCGGTGCGGGTAAATCACTGTTGATCAAAGCGATATTGGGCCAGCTTCCAGTAACCAAAGCTCGTCGAGTACAAGTGACTGGTTCGGTAGCCTACGCTGCTCAGGACCCATGGATCATGAATGCTTCTATCAAAGAAAACATTCTCTTTGGACGTCGTTACCATAAATCCTTTTACGATATGGTGTGTCTGGCGTGTCAATTGGAAGCGGATTTTGGAGTATTACCCGATGGCGATACCACCGTGGTTGGTGAGAAGGGGATCTCGCTTTCTGGAGGACAAAAAGCTCGCATTTCGTTAGCTCGAGCCGTCTATTCCAAAGCCGATGTCATTCTCTTGGATGATGTGTTACTGGCAGTGGATGTTCACGTGGGTAAAGCCATTTCCGACCAAGTATTACTGCGAGACGGACTCTTACTGTCAAAGACGGTGGTGATGGCTACCAATGCCATCCTGGTACTTCCGCTTGCGGCTCAAATCTACTTGGTTGAAGGTGGTGAAATCAAACAACACGGAAGCTACGATGACGTCAAGGATAACGGCAAACTTGCTGAGCTTATCAAAGAGTTTGGTAAACAAGAAAAGCAACGAGCCGCCGAAGCTGAGGAACAGAGTCGAGTCCAAGAAGTCCAAGATATTCGAGTATTGGAACGAGCTGCCGACGACGGAGCCGAAGCGGGCCTGATTGTACTGTACGTGGGTGATGATCTCGACCACAATCGGGAACTGGACCTTCGTCGAGCTCTGACTCGAGCTTCGTTCGTGCTGTACTCTCACAACTATGATGATGACTTAGAAGATACTGGTCCGAGACGCACAGGAAACAATGACGAAGTGGGGGCTAAGGGTCTGGTAAAGTTACTGGTGTACTTGGAGTACTTTAAGGCGTGTAACTTTGGTTATCTCGTGTTCTACGTGTTGGTGTATGGTACTCACGTTGTCCTCAACTTGTTGCTGCAATATACCCTCAAATACTGGTCGGAAAAGAACTTGGAAGCCGGACATAACGTGCGGGCATTATACTACGTACTGTTATACGCTGTGTTTGGCATTGTGGCGGCGTTGTGTACTCTTTTGGGAGCGTTTATCATCTGGACTTATTGTACGGTAAAGGGACTGAGATACTTCCACGATAAGATGGCATGGTCCGTGGTTAAACTGCCGATGACATTCTTCGATACCACTCCCATTGGACGTATTTTGAACCGGTTCTCCGAAGATATCGGGGTCATCGACTCCCAAATCATGTGGACGTGTATGGGGATCGTTGATTTTGGCCTTGATGCTATTGGTTTGCTCACAGTGGTAGTGTATAACCTACCGGGGATGTTGGTGGTGATCGTGGTGCTTTTCTACGTCTACAACTTGGTCCGACGCTACTATATCCCGTCGCTGCGGGAACTCAAACGACTTCTGCTGGCTCGTAAGTCTCCCATTTACGCTCAACTTCAAGAGTCGCTTAATGGGATTGATACCATCCTTGCTTACTCGCAAACCAACCGCTTTTTGTACAAAAACCGTGATAATTTGGATACGTTGGTGAAAGTCCAGTTTTCCAATGCTTATTGTAATCGGTGGTTGCTGATGAGATTACAAATGATTTCGGCGGTGATCATCTATTGCTCCACCATATTTATCTGGTTGCTGTTGGGAACATCACGCGAGTTTTCTCCTGGTCTTGTCGGGTTCGTTATGCTTAATGCTATGGGAGTGACATGGACCCTTAATACCATCATTAGGTTCTGGGCAAACTTGGAAAATCAAGCAGTGGCAGTGGAAAGAGTTGTTGAGTACTGCAATTTGCCTCTGGAAGGTCAACCTGAAGACATTGTCGTTGCCACTCCTCCTTCGACCTGGCCCCAAGGAGGAGCCATCGAGTTTGTTGATTACTCTTGCAAGTATCGCGACAATCTTGACCCGGTGCTTAAGGATATCAACGTGAAGGTCCCCGCCGAAGCTAAAGTGGGGATTGTCGGACGTACTGGTGCCGGTAAGCTGACGCTTACCATGGCTCTTTTCCGAATGATCGAACCTGCTACGGGACACATCACTATTGATGGCGTGAACACTAGTGATATCTCGTTATATGAGTTACGTCATCACCTAAACATCATTCCTCAGGATGCTAACACCGTCGAGGGCACCGTGCGAGAGAATTTGGACCCGTTGGGTATTCATACCGATGCCGAATTGTGGAATGTCTTGAAGATGGCTCATTTACAGGATCATGTCAAGAGTATGAAGACGAAAAAGGGTCAAACTGAAGAAGGTAAGGATACTCAAGACTCCGATACTAGTTCCGATGACACTGCTGACGAATGGGATTATGGTTTGGATGCACAGATCTTCGAAGGTGGTTCCAACTTATCGGGAGGTCAACGTCAACTCATGTCGTTAGCTCGGGCTCTTTTGAACCCTTCGAAGGTGTTGGTGTTGGATGAAGCCACGGCAGCGGTGGATATGGCTACCGATAAGATCATTCAACAAACGATTCGCGAGCAGTTTAAGGATCGGACGATTCTTACCATTGCTCACAGATTGGATACGGTGATGGATTGTGATTACATTATGGTGTTGAGTAAAGGGGAGATGGTGGAGTTTGCCTCGCCAAAGGAGTTGTTGGCTAATGACCAATCGGTATTTTACTCGATGGTTAAGGAACACGAAAATTAAGTTATGGTTTATAATTGGGCATGATAAATAACACTTTTGAGCTCATAAGATGTAGTAGAACACAGTGTGTAGTAGCAAGTAGTCAAATACGCTCATTTTAGCCTAATTTCGACATTCACCATCTCTGACACCATAAAGCCAACTCTTCATTTTTCTATCGTATAATCAGGTGACGCAGGTTGGGGTAGTAAGGGAAACTGCCTTGTTCCGTTACTAAGTGATCCTATGACCAGTTCCGGTCATAGCTTGATGATATCTTCTAGCCACGCTGATCTGACGATGATCTGACTATTGTCCGATTATCAGATTGTTCTACTCTGAGCCTTCCGCTCATATTTATGCATCCTAAGTCTAGGGATAAATGTCTTCCGGTTCTCCCGAGGCTACACGACATTATCCCATGAAACACTAACTCCGTGCTAAGTCCGTGATCTAGACTTCTCCTGACTTAGATGTTCTCTCATCATACAACATTTCAACAAGCGCGCAAATGGTTTAGTGGTAAAATCCAACTTTGCCATAGTTGGGCCCCCGGTTCGATTCCGGGTTTGCGCACTTCTTTTTCGACCATCTCCATCTAACTTGTTTTTGATTGTTTATGTGATTGTTTATGTGATTTGTATTTCGTCCAACGCCTTGCCAATGGCGACAGCAAACGATGTCCCGCACCATTCTTCGACGTATAACCACTCCTCCAAAAGAGTCGCCATCAGAGCTTCGTCGATTTCCGATGTTGCTTCGATAAGCCGGCGAATAAACCGAGTAAAGTCTTCCACCACGAACTGGTCATGGTCTTGTAGAGTGGTAAAGTGTTGTTTGATCGAATCAAGCACGAACGAGAGTCGCTTATCGATATCCCCGATGGTCGACTTGTAATGGCGGAGCAATTGGTCGAAAAACTCCTTAAAGTTGCGATCGTTAAGCTTTGGTCGACGTTTGAAATTGACCGAAAGGTCGTAGGGGTTAATTTCCGCTCCCAAATAGTCGATATGGTTAACGGAGAAGTTGCCGCTGGTATGGAGCTGGGTTTTGCTATTATTGAGTTTGATGCCATAGTAAGCCAACCGGCCCGAAGTCAAATGCTGGTAGATCAGCTCCATCATTAACTTATCGGTGGAAATAAAGAGTAAGTCGTCCACAAGCCGGAGGACAAGAAGATCGGGGCGCTCGAGCCACGAATGGAACTCCGACACCACCATATGGTTAAGCACCAACTCACAGAACACACTCAGAAGCGGGAACCCTTGGAACACTCCCTTTTTGCGTTTCCAGGCCCGCCCTTTGGCATTGGGGTTGCGGGACGACGGAGGTTGGCCCTCATACATGAATGCATCGCGAATTGTCACCTCACAGAAGTTAAGAATCGCCCGTTTGGTGCGTTTGACCACTTTACCTTTGTATATCACCTCGGGGTCGGTCTCGGTTCGAGACAGAAGGATTGGCTTAGCGTGTGTTGCTAATTGCTGTGATCCAACCACCCGAGCCACGCGAGCGGGAGTCTTTTTCTCCTTGGAGAGACTCTTTCTGGCGTGAACATAAGTGTAATCATCGTCGACACCTTCAAAGAGCTTGCCGAGAATATCGATAAGCACGTCGTGGTCAAGACGATCGTAGCACTTATCAAAATCGACTCGGAGAAACGACACGCCATCCCGAGGAATGGTGACCTTCAGCTTCCAATCGGCTACCTTCGACGCCAAATCAGCAGTGCTCTTGCAAGGTTTCAACACACGATGGTAACGAAGTTTGATGCGCTCTTGAAGGATCTTATTAATGGGTTTAATCCAACTGTTGATATACGAAAAGTAGTCTGCCGTTTTGTTTTCGTAGCGCTTGTCCCAGTGACGACGCAGAGGGACACAAAGGAGACGAAACTCCAGGGATTTAGGGATAAGTCTCATGGTGCCAAAATTGAGTCCTTGAGCGTTACCTCGAGGCTCGAACGATGCCGTATTGAATGGTTCCAAAAATTCACGAGCGTAGCCATCGATGAACCATTCTTGAAGTCGTTTCCACGCCATATGATCGATGAAGCACACCTCGGTGACATTTTTCAGCGGAGCTACTCGTAGCTGGTTGCGGATGATGAATCCGATGACTTCACCAAACAACCACATCCATAAGTCGATCACGTCATCGCTAGCGCCAGTGGGAGCAAAACAACTGGCAATATCACTAGCCTTGAGTGATGTCGTAGGATTGGTGACAAACCCAAACACGAGATGGCTGAGTTTTCGACGGCACCGTCCCGAACCCCATGCCGGTGACGGTACCACCATCCGAAGGGCATGAAGCACGTATTGTACCACTCCCTTGGGGGGAAGCAGGTATTTAAGCACGGCATTGTCGTCATTGGCGTCGGGAGGCAGAGAACTGAAACTCTCGTCTTCGTAGTCACCTAACTGGGCGCTAGCCACGACATCACACGTTCGCACTGGTGGTGGTGGTCGTCGCGGAGCGTGCTTTCGAAGAATCCCCAACAAACAACAGTCATCGAGGCGTTTGGCAATGCGATCATCACATTGAATCATTAGGGCGTTGGTAGTGCCAGGAGGTAGCTGAGGGCGCCGTGACAGACGGCGCTTATTTAGTAAGTGCTTAGATGTGACCACATCGGTATTTTGCGCCTTCCCCCACTGTCTAGGACCGAACAATTGCATTATCGAGTTATCAGCAAGACGAATATACGCCTTATGGTTCACCACCATCTTGACAAACTCATCTCGACCCAAGAGGCGATACACGTAGCGCCAGTTACCTTCGAGTAAGTGAGGCACCGACAGGTTATAATGGCTATCAGTCATGGCGTCGCCGTAATCGGCACTTCGCAACACGTTGTTCGTTGGCTTCAAGAAGCGATCGTCGAAGACCATGCGCAAGAGCAGATTGATGGCATCATAGTACTCGTCATCGGGGTCGATGAGGTTTTTGAAAGGGCGGATCTCCTTGGCGCTAGGATCGACCACAAGCTCCACCAGATGGAGGAATTGGGAAAATTGGTGCGAGTAGTCCTCCAGGTCAACCTCCGGGCGCTTTTGGCGGAGGTAGGAGGCGAGGGATACCTTCATTTGGAAGCCACGGAGTGGTGATGTGGGTGAGGCTCAAGTGATCGCGCCCCGGCGCGTCGCGCGCAGCGCGCAGCGCGCAGCGCCCGCTCATCATCGCGCCCATTGACCCCCATCACCCCCACCAGATACACGAATGGGCAAGCTCAAGGTGCGCCCCGAGATCGATGTCGAGCGCGGCATCGTCTACGGTGTTCTCGAACAGGTGCGCTGGGCCGAAGCCACGGGAGCGACGCGGGCGCCGCCGATGGTGGGGGTATGGTACATCGCCATCGATCCCCGCCTGAGCGCCATGGTGACGCTGATGGTGAAGCTGATAGAGGAATCAGAAGACCTTGGTCATTTGAAACGCTTTAGCAAGCGCGACGACGGTAAGCTTCGAGCGATCATCGGATCCCATTCGTTGTGGCCCACTGCTGCCGCCGCCCTCGAGTTTATCGAGCGCCAGGCGCCAGCGCTCGCCGTGGATACCGTGGAAGGTGTCGACGTCCCTCGCATCGCTCCTTACACTAAGGAGATCGCCTTGGAATGGCTGGCACAATACTGGCCGATGCTGTGGAAGGGTAATCCCAACCATCAGTTCCTTAACGGTGTGGTGCGCGATGTCGCCGAAGAGCGCCGGCGCCTCGACACCGTGTGCGCCATTAGCGATAGTGGTGGTGGCGTCGGCGCCACCCTTATGGTCGATCCTACCACCGGCGCCGAGGTGGCGCGAGCAGCGCTGGACCTTAGCTGTGGTCCCACGGGTCACCTGGTGATGAAAGCCATCGCCCTTGTCGCTGAAGGTGAACTTGCTCGACGGCGCCGGGCGCCGGTTCTGGCGCCGTCGGAAGCGCTGTCGGAAGCGCCGTCGCGCGACGGTCTCGGCTACCTTTGCCATAATCTTGCTGTGTATACAACTCACGAACCGTGTGTGATGTGTTCGATGGCGTTGGTCCACCTGAGAGTAGGCAGAGTCACGTTTATCGAACCAACACCTCTGGGAGGACTTTTGCTGAATTATCAATTAGGTGATCGTCCGGGACTCAATTGGCGATTTGAGATTTGGCGATGGGTAGGTGATCACTTACCAGTGGCACCAGCTATTGCCACTCGCGATTATTAACTCGCCTCCTCCATTTAGCATGTTTCAGATTTGTAACAATATCTGAAACCCCCCCTCATCTGATACCACAAACATCTTACCCTAGGACATTTAGAAACTCATAAACAACACAATAATACTACCACCTTCGCGATCACAGTTACCGCGCTATATGCTTTGAGAGGGGCTAAGCCAAGAAGAGTACGAGATCAAGCATCGAACAATGGCTCTCGTATCAGTGGTATCTCGTTCCTGTTGATTTAATGGTATGAGTGTCTCCTAAGTGTGTGGGTCAACAATAGGTTGAATCATTCGATTTTTGAGGCAATATGTTACCGAGAATGTCGAGTGACACCACAGGTACTGGCTTCTTCCCACTAACTGACCATCCTTCCAGTTTGTTGGGTAGACGACGCTCAAGTGACTATTGGTGGCCCTATCGTCAAAACCGTTATTGCGCTATCGGGTGAAAAGTAACGGTTCTAGATCGAGAAAAAAAAGCAATATCTCGTATCGGCTAATCAGCGAGACTAAGGCAGCGCGGGACATCCCTCCGAACACACCACATACTCTGTTCCCACCGCACCATGGACCCAACAATGCTCTGTTACCGTCATGTCTGGACGTGAAACTATCACCACCTTTACTGCTGGTTGACCCACTTTGCTACCCGAAACATTTCGCCACCTTCCGTTTCTTTTGCTTCTAGAAGAATCGGCGCGCAGTGTACACGTACCACGTCTCGCCACCATCACTAATAAGCGCGCACTCTTCCCTCCTTTACCATTAACACCACACGACCACAACCAATGCTGACAATGACCCGGTGGGTGTGGCTAATATGGGCGTGGCTAGCGGTGGCCATGTGCTTCTCGCCGTTCGACTCGCCCGAGTTCTGTCTGCAAAACATCACCCTGACGTGCAACACTACCTTCAGCTACATCGACGATCTCAACGCCAAAATCCGGTCCCAAGTGAAGCAGTTGGCTACCACCGACTACGTGCGCTACTTTAAGCTTGACCTCGATAAGCAGTGCAAGTTCTGGAACGCCCAGCACTTCTGTGCCACCGAAAACTGTGCCGTGGAGGTGCTTGCCGATGAGCAGTACAACTGGACCGACGTTGCCGACGACGACTTCAAGCCTCTGCAACTCGGGAAGATCAACCAACCGACTGACCTTCCGGGAGGGCCGAAACACCCCGCTAACACTTGTGAGGACTTGGATTACTGTCACATCGACGATGGTCATCTGTGTGTGTACGTGGACCTCGTGGTGAACCCTGAACGGTTTACTGGTTACGGTGGGGTGCAACTGTTTGACGTGTGGAAGGCGATCTACCTGGAAAACTGTTTCCCTAACACCAACCCGATGCTGATGACGCTGACCGTCCCGGAAAAGTGTGTGGAAAAGAACTTGTTCTACCGGTTGGTGCTGGGGATGCATGCGCTGATTGCCGTACACTTATCCAACGAGTTCTTGAACCCTACCACCGGTGAATTCTACCCCAACTTGGCGGTATTCATGGAGCGGGTGGGACAATTCAACGACCGGTTGTCCAATATCTACTTTAATTATGCCCTTGTGTCGCAAGCGTTGGTTAAGCTTAACCAAATGGTCCCGCTCTCGGAGTTTATCACCTCCGAAGAAAACACGTTGGTGGTGCTGAGCATGAGACACAACGTCAGCAACACCATTCACTCGTTCGATAGCGACACCGATTCGGTGGCGGCGGCGTTGATCGACGAAATCGTCCCCGTGCTCGGAAAGGAAACGTTATTTGACACGCTGTCACTTTTCACCAGCACTCCTCCCAATTTGAAAGACGAATTTAGACTGCGGTTTAAAAACGTCCTGGCGATCATGGACTGCGTGGGATGTGACCGGTGCCGGATGTGGGGCAAAGTCCAGACCATTGGCTACGGCACTGCTCTCAAGATCTTATTTGAAGACGACGTCGACAATCTCCAATTCCGCCGCATCGAGATTGTGGCGTTGCTCAACACCTTCGACCGGTTGCTGAAGCTGTTGGAAGCGATTGGCACCTTCAAACAAATGTACTTACAACACCTTGAAGATGTGCGGGCCGGCAAGGCCAAACGGGGCCAATACGAGTCGCGGTCGTTTGCCTTCCCCATGAAGGGGTCGCTCAATCGTGCTACCTTTGATGGTGGTGCCACCGATGCTAACGTCGACACCAACCCGGTAACCGAGACTTCGTCGGTGCCGGTGAAGGAAGCGACTCCGCCTACTGCTTGGGATCGATTCCAGGCCGAATGGTCGGCGGCGATGGATGAGTTTAAGCTCGCGGCGATGTTTGTCATGCGCAGTTATTATAACTTCCCCCGGTTAGTGTGGAATACGCTGTGGATGTACTTGCTGGCCTACTGGGATTACTTTATCGGCAAAACCGTCTACGTCGACCCCACGGTGGTGTCGATGCAATAAAACTACGATGGTGTCGACACCACTTATGATTAATGCAATAGATCAATATAGAAGACTAGGATACGGATATCAAGCATAGTATCTGGCATGGTATTTTCACCATGCTCAAATCAAATCTTGTTTAACTTCATGCCCACTACATCAATTTTACGATTCTCTTCATTAATGATCAAAAAAAGACTATTCAGAGTGTAGCTATCGTGGTAGATCATGTTTGATGAGTTACTACTGATTATCATCAGTGGCTTTATGGTAATTACGATGGTGATTGCATAATTGTATTTGGTGCAGCACGATAAAGACATTAATTGTTAAGGGACGACACAAAATCGCGACTGGCTGCGAAAAACCAAATTTCAGAGAAGTGTGCGACGACAATAAAGCTAAGTCATGAAGTCTATACCGTTTAGAACAAGTTGTTGACATCCAGTAATAATTGTAAATGTTTCTATATTTAGACGCAAAATTCTCGAAAATAACGCCACTTCTGAGGCGTGTTTTTCTTGACCTAGCCAAGTTATACTATGAGTGTGCTAACAAAAGTTACTCACAAAAGGACAAACAGCTACAGAAATGAACAACGACAAATGGCAATCAATTAGACCGTTTTTCGATAGGTAAAACTTACAAAAACCCGTTAAAATCTCCAAAAGTGGCGTTAATCGACTAAAGTACTTAAAAAGAAGAAAACCCACTAATTCAACCACGCCGAACAAAATCAATGAAGGTATGGAGAGTACTATCAAACTCTTAAATGGTTGTCAATGTAGAGATTTTATCAATTCCAGTATCCAAGCTAATCATCACTTACGTTTCACAATACCTGATAAGGGTACCGTAAACCTCCAACTAAACCTCCACTAAACCTCCAACTGGGAGTGTCAATACTGTAAAAATCATTGGTGGTTTATCCTCCTAGAATTGGGGGTAGTGATAAGATTAATCAATTACTTGGAGAGACAATTGGATTAGTGGTCTAATGGAAGGCTAATCAGGTAAGTGGAGTAAGTTAGAGTAAAGTAGGCAAGGTAAGGTAAACCAGTTTCAGTAAAGGGCTGAAACCTATAGTCGGTGCATTGGGTATGTTGAGTACAGGGTCTAGAATGGACATACCATGACTTCCTTACTGTTAAGAGCATGTCTTGAGTATGGCAACTCGGGTCACGAGACTTACTCCACCAAACCATGACCAATGGGAAGAGAAATTAAATCAGCAATCTTCCACAACTAACCTTAGGTTACTAATGGTACATAAACCCTATGTCACCGTGAAAATAACGTGAAAGTGGAGTGACCATAGAAAATGCTACGACAATGGTTACATCGTAGTGGAGCGCTGAAGTAAGCGCAGGGGATGGTTCGGAAGATGACGTCATCGGGCAACGCTAACGGCAACCTTTCGAACGGCGATGGAGTAAACCCAAAAATGCGGGGAATCAGTGGCTTTGAGGGGGTTAGTTTTGTGTTTATTGATAAATATGCGGGGAGACAATCCGTTCCCAGATGTGGCCCCACCGTTACATTCATTTGTTCCGTCGGGGAGATGTCGTTTCGGAGAGTTACCCCATTAGGCAAGACTCCGTTCCCCTCCTTAACCCAACTTTTTTTTTAACTTGGCAACCACTCAATAAATCCCACGTGGTCTGAATTGAAAGTAAACTTGGCACCACCATACACTACACTACACCACACCACACCATGCACTTGGAGGAGGGGAGAGGCAGGTAGGGGCGCAGGAGGGAGGCGCAGGACCGAGACCAAAAGACCCTGATGTCAATATGTCGCTGCCTGCAGCATAATATGTGAGGTGTCTCGGCCCGATGTATCACAACTTACACAGTGTTAGTGTAAGTCGGTGATCACTTGCATCATGACGGGGACGTCATCCCGAGCGTAGCCTCGGTTCGGGTTGCGAGCACTGGTCAGCGACCGGCGCCGGCGTTGTTGTCCGGCTTCGATATGAGTGGTAGTACCGGCGCCGCCGGCGGCGGCGATGGCGGCGAGGACCAGAGTGCTGCCGGGCGCCAGGCCCACTGGTGGCAGCAGCGGCGCCACTGATGGCAGCGCCAGCGCCAGCGTCAGCGCTAACAGCGCCAGGGCCGGCGCCGAGTCTCCGGGGGCGTCGACGGGCGCCAGCAGCAGCAACAGCCAACTTTGGCGCCACGGCCACCCTCTGGGGGCGCCGCCCATGATGGGAGCGTCCAGCGGCGGCGGCGCCAGCGCCGCCAACGGCGGGTCCGAGTCAAGCGAGTCCGAGGGCGCCG